>PVIR01002411.1:0-103046 GCA_004026965.1 Petromus typicus
ACTGCTTACAGACTAAATTTCAAAGCTTCTTTTCATGCTTCAGTATCCTAAAAGTTAACAAACTGCAAAGCTCCACTTTCTTTACTGAATTATGAATGATCAATTTATTGATAAAAGGCATATGACAAAGTTTGGCATAGTAAGCCATTTTAACCCAAGTCAACCGGAAATCAACATCGCAAGAACAGCTGGGGTTCAGGGCTGTACATAAAGTTGTATAGATTTGATTCATCCTTCTGGAACTTTCATACACATACTCATAGCTTTCTCTGAGTTCCTGTGGCAGTTTGCCCATGCCATTTAACATACATTCTTTGAAGATCCTGAGGCAAGTGAATAGAAGGATTTGTCCTTCCTTCCTACCATCTAACCTAGCAGAGTGCTTTGTACAAACTAAGTACTCACAGGCTGGGAATTTAGCTTAGTAGCACTGTGCCCACCTCAGAAACACAAGGTCCTGAATTTGATCCCCAGTACCCAAACAAACAAACAAAAAAACCCACAAAATAAACTAAATACTCAACACATATTTTCTTGAACTTGTTGAATGACTATTATTTTCTTCATTCTGAACCCTTTTTGCCTGTAACTGGTTTAGGACCATTTCATGAGTATATGTTTTGAGTGGCTAAATCGAAGAGTCTTAAACTTCCTCATAATGCCTAGGGCTATGTTTATACATGTTAAAGGTTCAACACTTGATAACTAAGCAACAAATTGTAATCTCTAAGCACTACTCTCAGTAGTCATACAGAACCAGATCAGTGGTAGGATGTTAGCATATATGGCTTCCTGGGTGACAGGCTAAAGTTCTGTATAATATCAGTAGTTATACATCTTACTGAGTATTTCCTAAATGAAAGCCATTGTTTAGCAGAAACATTGTTAGCACAGATATACAAAAGCTAAATTCTTCCTTTGAGACGAAACCCTGTAGGACATAAATGTGATTGAAAAGCTACTTCAAATGTGTATACTTATCTTAGCCAATTAAGTGTACATGAGTAAAGAAAGAAAACAGTTGTGTGTACAGGGAAAACTAATGTATACAAACTAATGTATACAACCTTCATGTTGACTATCTGCAACTAAGCCCTTGTTTCTGCATCAGGACACCAAAGGCACAGCAGTATGCCTCTACACTGCCAAAAATCTATGTAAGGACAGATAACCTTGGTAGTTGGCAGCCTCAAAGATTGGCTTTGTTTTAGCAAAAGCATTAGGAAGCCTAAACACTTGAAGGTCAGGGAGGCAGATAACCACAGTTTTAGAATTTTGTGCTAATTCGAGGGTATCCAGTTGTATTCCTGGGCTAAGTCCAATATCTGAATGAAATCTAAATATTAATCACTCAAGTACTCAGGCACAAGTGATTGGAAATTTAATTTGGAGCATTTTAGTTGAAAGGTTCTCATTAAGGAGTCACAAGCCCAAGGCAGAGGGAAGTGACCTCACATCAAAGTTTTCTTTCCTATTTGTAGCCCAGGTGACCATACTATCAGTGAGATGGCTTTTAATCATACAAAGTGGGTGTGTGCATCAAGTTCTATAAACTCAAATAATCAACACTGGTACATATAAATGGCTGACCTGGCTTATTTCCAGATCATTATTTCTCTTATCTGCAGTGGCCATGAGCTTCCATAGTAATGATCCAAAGAAGATCCAAAGGAGAAGTTGCAATCCCGTTTCAGTAATTGATAGTGAGTTAGAGGCATCCTGGTAGTTACCACGTCTACCCATTCTAGCAGAAAGGAGGGGAATCTAATCCAACCTGCAAGTCTTGGCAGGATGATTTCAGTGACTTCAAAAAAGGCAATGAGAAGTTTCCTAGGCACAAAATAAAAATAAAACAATACATCTCAAAGCAGGAGAAAATACAGATTTGGAAGAACAAGAGGATGACATAAGACCTGAAAAATAATCTCGGTTTAGGCAGGGCCTGTGAATTCAGATTAGGACTTTGATTTTTAGGCTAAGGGGAACAGGAGCCATTGAAAGGAAGAATTTGTTCTCATTGTGCATTTTGAAATTATCCCAGCAGCATTTGGTGCCATATTTAAAGACACGATGAGAGGCAGAGAATGCATTTAGAAGGTTCTTGTCACAATCCTGGTGATAGTTAAAGGATTTCAAAGAGGATGAATATAAATCAAAAGGCTTGAGAGCTATGGCAGAAGTAGACTCAGCAATATTTATTGAAGGTTTTTGTTTGAAAAACTGAAGAGTCAAAGACTCTCTCAAGTTTTTGGTTTGAGCACCAAAGAATAGTGGTTCCTTTTCACTAAGATAAGGAGTAAAGAGGAAGCACAAGTGGAGAAGGTACATGTAGTACCTTAGTTTGGGTGTGGGAGCCTGAGTAACCTAAGGAACATTCAGGTGGTGTATACATAGGCAAGTAGATAAATAATGTGGCTGAGGCTCATGAAATATGGCTGAGCTTGAAACGTATTTTTGGGGGGATAGTAGTTGGAGGCTGCAAGAAACCCAGCTCAACTCAGAAACGTATATGATATGAGAGAGGACCTGGATCCGAATGCTAAACAATCGGAAAAGATGAGAGAAATGATAAAATGTTGGAGGAAGGAAAGAATAACTGAAATTAAAGGAGAATTTCATGAAGAAGAGAGTTGTCAATAAGAAATGTTTAACTAGAGGCCTGAAAGTATTAATTGGATTTGATTACTTAGGATCTATTAGCCATGTTGGTAAGAGGAATATGGTGGACCAGTATAGGAAGGCAGAAGTTGAATTACTGTGGACTAAAAATACAGGTGAGTTGATAGTTATCAAAACCTATACCTGTTAAGGGGCAAATAAAGATAACAGATGCACCAAGAAGATAACATTCTGGGGGCAGTGTTTCGTTTTGCTTTATCTGTCTGCTCAACTAAAGCAAACAACAAGAGAAAGGAAGATTTTCAGGATAAGGGGAAGAGAGAGATAAACGAGAGACTGAAGTAGCTGGAATTAGAGCCCAGGTAGGAAGAATTTCCCTTAGGATGGGGACTCTTTATCTTCATGGGGGAAACAAAGAAAAGGATAAAAAGGAAAGAGTACAAGTAAGAGTACATTTGTTGTTGGAATTGGAGGTGCAACTGCTGATAATTTCTGCTGTCAATGTGCTGCTAGTGGGGAGAGGAAAGAGTAAGGTTGAGAGCCACTTCCTTGAAGGGAATGGAAAATAGTGGAAAGATCTGATGGTATACAATCAGAAGGCTTGACAGATACTGCCAGCAGGCTAGTGAAGTTGTGTGGTCTGTGCCGGGAGACCGCACAATGTGTTGGGAAGTCCCATTGGTACTAAACTCTAGGATTTGTGGACTGGGAGTAAAGAGAGATGTGAGGAGATCAGAAGCTCCTATGTGATAAAAGAACATTTGAGGGAAAACACTGAGAGACCAAGAACTGGCTGTTTAAATTCAGTATTACTGAGGCAGGAGATTAGGACAGAGCAAAACCAGTCAAGCAAGTGGGCATGCCTTATCTGTCCTAGAGATCTGGGACACATGTGCAGAACACAGAATCCAAGATGAATATGCAAGTTCCTGAAGCCTGTATGTGGGACTGCTGGACCAGTCAGAAGAGTACCATTTTCAGTTCCTTTGCATCTGCCTGGAAACCACGTAGGCTTTAGACAGGACAGCTTAAACGTGACGTCAGGCCAAGTGAGTTTCTGATAGGACAGTTTCCCAAATGCCTCATCTACATGCTGAAGATGCAGTCTGGGAACTGGACCTACAAATTTGCTCTGCCGTTTTCTTTGTGGCCACTGTGAGCATTTCCACCTGTCTGCTCTCACCCTTTAGAGCATACATTTCCATCTGAGGAGATGTAAATCCTCACTACCTTTTTCGTGTGTCTTGTCCAAGTCTTTGTTGATGACGTCAAGAACTGTCTTGGTTACTTTTCTCATTGCTGATCCCAAAGTTAAAGGAGGAAAACAAGCAGCAGCAACAGGAGCAAGCAACAATCAGTGACAACAGCAGCCCTCTTTCTGGCTCTTATTTTATCCAGGCTATCTGCCGGCAGATAGCACTGGCACCATTAATCCTTCTGGTGCCCTGTGATTTGGTCCGAGCATCACATCCTCATCCCAGTGATACACACCCTAGATCCATCCATCTCTGAAAAGCCCCCTCTGTGGCCACGTGAGGCTTTGTGAGGACATCTAGAGGCGAGCCATAACAGAATCTCTTTAGGACTCCAAAGCTGGTAATATGTCAAAGGTTGAATACGTCCAGGTTTTAATAGGATTCCATAGGATTAATAGGATTCAAGGCACTGGAGCAGGTGGAAGAATGCAAGGAGAGATATTATGGGAGTTAATGTGATCACAGATTCAAAGTCCTACTACTGCTGAATGAGCTCTTCACAGTACACACTAAGGACAGTGATTAAAAACTGCAAAGGAAATTTCAAGGAACAAAATATCTTTAATTAATAAATGGAAGGCTTTGATGAATACTAAAAAGGAAGTGCTTTAAAACAAAGACAGGGAAAGGGGTGGCTTGACACATAAAAAGTCGACCTGAAGTATTTCCAGAAGTCAAATCTTTTCAGCAGCAAACAAAATGATAATATTAGAGTACAGCAAACATTAAAAAGTAAATGTCTATGAGCTCATACTTGAGTTGTACTGGTTTTGTGCCTCAGCTGAGGAGAAATAGATTCAGGAGATGCAGAGCTGCTGCTTTGAGGACACTTCCCTCTCACGGGTGCATATGTACATACATATAAACAAACAGGCACACAGATAAAGGTCAGCCTTACATATTCATGGATTCTTCAACTACAGATTCAACTAACCAAAGGTTAAAAATATTTGGAAAGAACTGTTTTTTATTGAACATGTACAAGCTTTTTTTCCTTGTCATTGTTTCTTAAATGATACAATATAGCAGCTATTTACATGTTTGTATTTTATGAGCCATTGTAAATGATCTAACGATAATGACATATACAGGACATGTGCATAGGTTATATTCAATATAATGTCATTTTATATTAAGGACTTGAGCATCATGGACTTTCATATCATAGTGGTTCTGAGACCAACCCCCAGAGTTCCAGTGGATAATTATAAAGGTAAAAAGACAAATCTTTCATACAGAATAATTCTAAGTAAATATAAAAGGATAAAGAAAACAAAAAAAATCCCATAATAATAGTTCCTTTATCAAGATCTACAGATATACTAAAAGTAGTGAGCAAAAATGAAGGAGAAACAAAATGTTTGCCTCAAGATCAAGTGTGGTTGCTTTAATACATGCCCACAAATTCCTTTTCTACTACAAGTAGTAGAACTTAGTTGTCCTTTCCATTGTGAGTTAGACTTAGTGATGCATTTCTGTGATACTATCAAAAAAGAAAAATGAAAAATACCAGTAACTTTACAGTGGAGAAAACTGGTGGGCACCACATTGCCATGTGACCCAAGTTTCCAGCACCAAGACTAATTCTGATGGCGTTTGTACCCTCAGTGCAGTGGGAAGGAAGGAGCCCTTCACTTCTTGGCCACTCTTCCTTAAAATCTGGTTTGGTCTAATCACAAGAAAACTTCCTCCAAACCCACATTGTGGGACACACTATAAAATGCCTGATCAGTAATCCTCAGAGGTGTCTGGGTTGAAAGGGAAGGGTGGGAAATGTGGAGGAAGAGTTTGGCAGAATCTAAGGAAACGTGACAACTAACTGCAGTGTAATATAACACTGGCTTTTGGAAAATGGACATTAGTTGGAAAACTGGCAAAATTTAAATAATGTCTATTTAGTTAAATAGCATCATACAATATGAATTCCTTAGTTTTGATAAATGTGCCATGGTTGGAGAGGAGGATAACTATAGGGGAAACTGGCTGATGGGTATGTGAGAAATTTGTGTAATGTTTTTATTTCTATTTGTGGTACTAGGGATCAAACTCAGGATCTTGATTTGCCAGGCAGGCACATCATGTAGTATGTATAAAACTGTTAAAAACATATTTCAAAAAAAAGAGAGAGAAAATATGCAGTGAATAGGAGTGAGAAGCCAACAGCCCACTGTCATCAAAAGATGGAGGGTATAATGAATGTCCCTGCAGGGCATGCATCCCAGGGGCCAGGAGGCTTTGCAGAAAGGAAGAGGAGAAGGGATGGCTTGGAACAACATTATGGAGTATGGAGTAAATGCCAGATCATTAATTCAGCACTGGAGTCTAACATTTACTTCACTTGATGTTGTTGTTATGTTTAGAGGTCAAATAAGAACTGAAAACTGTTCACTGCATTTGGCAATTACCTGAGCCAAGTAGTATGTGGGCTGTTGCTCCTGCCTGAGAGGCCATCATCCTTGAAATCTGTCGATGTGAATAGCCTCCCTTCCATCATCCACGGCACAGTCTGCACCTCCTGTACATGGAGTTTTATAAGTGATCTGAGGAATGCCACAAGTCTTAAGTTTTCCATAATAAGGATGACTGAAATATTTGATGCCTAATAAATGATCTAGTTCTCTACTTATATTTCTAGATTTATGAACTTTAAGTGTCTTCTAAGGATGACAGCTACAAAGTATTGTGAACATTAGACAAAGCCAGAAAAAAACTTAACCAGAAAAGAAATTTTAAAATGTAAAAACTAAAATTTGCCAAATAGCTATTAAGTGTTAATAATAGATACTTTAACACGAACATTATCAGCCAGGAACAAATTTTAGTATGAAAAAGAAACTTGTAAAATTGAAAACACTAGTAGTGTTACTCATTGTACCTATTTAAAAAGTTAATAATGTTTACTTTGCTTTGATGAAGATTCAAAGGAAAGCAGGGAATGGAAGGAAAGTTTTAAGATGATGAGGGATGAACTCTTATACAGCAGCTTGAACCACTTTGAAAGTCCAGTGTACAGCTTACTTGTGGTTAAATGCCAGCTCATGAGGACGACAGAGTCACACCTGTGCACAGTCACTCACCAGAGGAGGGGCAGAGACACCTGGAACAGACATCATTGCTGTCAGAGGAATGACTCAGCTCTGCAGTCATGGGCACTGCAAAGTTTCAAAAGGAAAAAACTGAACTTTTTCACTTGATCAGTCTGACAAATGCACCAAGAATTAACATTTATTGATGATGGACAGTGACTGACACATGAAGGGTGGATGATTAGACAGAGAGCTAGACAGACTGGTGGATAAAACGACCATTCGGTTACAGTATCAAAAGATCTTTTCAAAGATTAAATAAACAATGGAAGCATTACTGCTTGACGTTTGTGAAGAGTAAGCTTAAAGGGCTGTATTGATAACATCAGTCTGATCCCCAGAGAAATACATTAAAGAATTATGGATAATCTAACATGTTCAAAATCACATAGCAGAAAAGACCGGACAAAATGCAGTCCCAGGAGAGTATTTCACACACTAAAATATTTACAGTGAAAACTTGGAAAGGCACATTGAAATTATCCAGAGAAATGTTGAACAGTTTAGGTAGTAAAAAAATCGCAGGCTAGACAGAAAATACAGTGAGGAATTTGGAAAGGGGACTGATAGGCTTATTTTAATTGCAGATACTTTAATGATCACCTTCAGATTTCTCTTATAATTTTCTCAGAATGAAATAAGTTCAGTTTTCTTACAAAACTTAAACTTTAAGTCAAACTTGACGACTATATAGTTTGCTGGTATAGGGGATATATGATATTCCCATCAAAAAAGTTATTCCAGTTCATCAGAAAATATATACAAATAATTTTATTTTTTGGTATTATTATAACCCTACTTTCTAAAAAGTTCTGTATTGAAATATACATATAGAGAAGTGCAATATATTAAATATATGTGAAGTCTGCACACTGAAAATACCCAAACAACCATGTTTTATGAGTAAGTCTAGCTATGGAAAAAACTTTTTAATCTCTGTACACATATCCAAATATTATTTGAAAAGTTGCTAACATAGCTATCTCTCAGAAATATGTAACCATCTTCATCTTTTCTGAGTTTTTTTTTTTTTCACTTATCAATTTTGAGAAAAAGGGCTCTATTCCAAGGAAATAAAATTGTCTGGTAATCTGTGAATTTAACACTGAATTCCTCTTCTTGGTTCATGGAATTCCTTACCCAGTACAAGAATGAGACTTGTTACTTCACAATAGAGTGTGAGAAAGCTTAACTCCAGGTCTTATATCCAAGGCATTTCAGACATGAATTATGATTCTAACTACGTAGACTCAGTTCTATTTGCAAGGATGATCTGTGAATGAAGGATCATCTGATTCTGAAACTCTGCCCATTCTGTGTAGATGGAGAAAGGAAAGAATTGGCCAAACTTGGGACTAAGGTGAGTCAGAATGAGAGTTAGCTGACATAGCTTCTGAGACTGAGAGTCTTCTCAGAGAGGTATAGTCTTTAGCTTCAGGGAAACCAAGAAGCATTTCAAACTATCTCAGTGATGCCTCAGTCTCAACAAAGACATCTTCCACATCTTACTGAGCTGGATCAGTTGTTTGTTTCAACACTAAGTAGATCTATCTTTCTTCCTTTGTGTCCACTAAAATGCACTGAGAGCTATTGGCCCCGCATTCACCACTCAGCTGAACATTCCTTGTATTTGACTGGCTCCAGTCTGATTGCATCGCTTTCTCTGGAACTAGGAAATGTGACAGATGCTCAACAGAAAAGGTGACCAGCCCTGTGTCAGTGTCATTTTCTCTCACTATGAGTGAGGACTGTTGTCTGCACTGTGCTAAAAACACCTTTAAGTATGAGGGAGAAAAATGAAGCCTGGTTTATTTGGATTGTTTTTACCAAGTAGATAAATCTATAAAGAGCTAAATTGACCTGATCAAAGCACTGTCTCCTTCCATTTCAAAAACGGAACCTATGGAGGTCAGAGCTGTGATCTTGAAATAATTTATATTTGTTGAAAAGTTAAGAAATATTTTCTTTGCAGCCATAAAGAAAAATAAAAAAAGAGAACTCATACAGAGGTCAACACACACACACACACACACACACACACACACACACACACACACACACATCCCCGGGAAGTAATCAAGTAGCCTTGTTTATATTAAAACAAGCAGACTGCCAATGTTGGCTGGGCTGGGTGTGGAGGCCTAATGAACCTGGGCATCTACCCAAACTGTGTGTCCAGAGAACCTAAGGATTGCTTGAAAGGCAAACATTTGGTGTAAGTTTTCTTCAAAGGGTAAATAGAACACAGTGGGGCAAGGAGCTAATTATCTGGTTCTGGGAAATGCTACCTTTTTTCTCAGCTCCTATCAGAAAACAATAGGCAATTTTCAACAATCTGTGCTAAATATTTAATTGGTAATCACAATAATATACATGAAATCACAGTGATAGTGTATAAAGATGGGTTAAATTTTCTTCACTGTTCATGGAACTCTCTAGCATTCCTTATATTAGACCAGTAGCAGTTCCTTTAGTTTAGGTGTTAAATCAATAGATGTATGTATGAATGAATGAAGTGAATTGACTATTAACTGAATTTTGGAAGTTTTCATACAGGGTTAATTTTCTGTTATGGTATTGTAATAGAGGTGGAGGGTTTGCTCATTCTTGCAAAACAGATTTGTGCCCTGCAAGTTCGTCCAGGTGATGTTGCCATCTTGGACTACATGAGGCCTTTGGACAAATTAGAAAAGGTATCTCCAGAACATGTGACTCAGCGAAAAATGACAGCCTTTGTGTAAAGATAAAAGGTGGCTCATGGTCCACTTTCTGGAGGACTGGGGGAGACGAAGAGGGACAATGTTGCATTTCTTCTGCTGAAATCAATAGTGTTATAATCTTTGTTATAAGAATACAGAAAAATTTTGCAGAGCAGAGCAAAAATTATCTTTCCTTTTTATTGTTTTGTTTTGTAGAGTTATTTCCCTTAGGACAGATTTTACTCATAAAATCAATAATTGTAAAAACCACCCAGCAAAGTTATTTGTTCAAAATTCAGATTTTTCTCAAATTGTTTCTCAACCTATGCTTTCTTCTGAAGACGGGGTGAGATAACATGATTAAGAGGGCTGTACACATACAACTTACACTATATAGGGTTACAAAGATTCCACTCTAATCTTAGGGACAGTTTTCAGATTAAAGTGTTAATGCAACTCTGAAAGTTATTTTTTACTTTTTCTTTTGTCTCAATGAAGGTTATTTTTATTTTTCTCTTCTAATGTCCCAGTGGCTATTGTGATCATCAGAATCTCCTATTCCAACTCAGAGCAAGGAAAATGCTGAAAAAGTGATACAGAATAGAAACAGAATCCATTTCATTCAGAAGCAATAACAAAATGAAATCAGTTTGCACAAAGATTCTGATCTGCAGGCAAAGGACTAGAAAGGCTTTTCTGTCTACTTTTCACTGGAAAGTATACAGGCCATATTCTTTCTAGCCATGAAAAGAGCTCCTCCTCCCAGCTGCTAGACTGCAAGCTAGGACTTGTTTTGTGTGTTGAAATGGAGAGAAGTGGGCTGTGAGCCAGGAAATCCAGTTCCGAGTTTCCGCTCTTTAATAGCTGGCCTCTTTTGCAGGCAGGGGACTAAGGACTGCATCCAGGGCCTTCACATTAAATTGTATCTCTAACCCTTTAAAATATTTTTTATGTTGATACAAGGTCTGGCTGACTTTCTAAATTATAGAATGGGATTTAACCTTGTGATCCTCCGGCCTTACCTTCCCAGAGTGAGTAACAAATGTGCATTACTTTTGGCCTTATTCTTGACAAATCATTGAATCTCTCTGATTCCTTAGGTGCAGCATGGAGGGTGTGGGGTGATTATAATACTAGTAGGTGGTTATACTACTAACAGCTGTGCTTTATTTACAGCATACTGTGTCTCTAGCACTGCAGTCACATTATCTTATCTAACTCTTAGAAATCCAGGGAATCTGGTGCTTGTACAAGACAGAAGCTAAACACTGGCTAGGTTAAATAATCCACTAACATCACAGAGGTATAGGTGTCCATATTAATCACCTTTCTTTTGTTAGGACAAAACCAAACATGTTCTTCAAAGGATGCAGGCCATATTTGGCTGGTCCAAGGTAGAAACAGCAGTTTGGAAGAGTAAGGCAGAGGAAACCTGCTCATCTTGTGGCATTCATGAAACAGAAGGAAGAAGAGAAAAGCTAAGAGCGTGAATACCCTTCTCCTGATCTTGTCTCCAAGGACCCGTCATCAGCCAGAGGCTCTCCTAACACCGTGTTCAGCCGTGAACAGTGGATTAGTCCACCGATGGTACCGCACTCTCATGGTCCCATCACCAGGCAAAGGCCTCAACTTTGAACATGCAAGACTTTTCGGGGACGTTGTACATCAGTGTCAGAGCCAGGATTGGCTAAGAGATTTCTAAAGTCAGTCTTGGGTTTCTTTTTGAATATTTACATACTCTTATGAAAAAGAATCTATGACAAATCTCAACTAGAGCCATTTACAGTTCTTCTTTTGCATCTCTTAAATATATTACCTCCAGAAGCTCAATGCAGAGTTTTCCAAGCATGTTTGTTTCAAAGAAACAAAACTGTTTTTTTTTTTTTTTAAATGTGCAGTCTAAGGATAACTCTCTACACTTTGGGAATGTAAGTTATTGCTACAACTGAAGAGTTATACATCAAAAGTCTTAAAGTATAGATTCAGTTCTTATAGCTTAGATTCTCATAGTATGGTATAGATTCTTATAGGATAGACTTAGACCTTATAGTACAGCATCAAGATTTCCTTTTATGCAACTCATATTTTTCTTAAAAACTCATGTCATGTACTGTAAATATTGCAAGCTATAAAGGCACTCTATAAAAAGGATTCTAGAAACATTTTAATAAATGATAGCACTATGAAACAATGGTTTGTTTCTGAAATTGCTGCTCTAGTGAGACATAGTCATTAAGAGAATAGGCTTAAGTACATTTATTTCTTAAAGATCTGTCACATGACTTCAAAGATATCTGGATATATGTTGAGTACTTCTTCATTAACTCATTCATTCAACAGAATATAGGGAATATTTCTTATTTTGGACCTTGCAAATACAATAACAAGAAGGATGGAAATGATCTTTGTCCTCATATATAGACAGAAGATAAGCAAGACAAAACCCTAGATAACCACAGACAGGCATAGGTTCTGTGAAAGATATAGAATGATCTTGAGAATGATGAGTAGAAGAGCCATTCCATTTTGGCTAGAAAAAAGCCTTACTGAAAATTGAAGGATGAAAAAACAAAGCCCCAAAATAAGAATAAGGCTTTCAAAGGCACTGTGGTAGGAAACTAGGAATAAAAGGTTCATAGATAACATCACACTTAAGAGTGAAAGACTGAAAGTTTCACCTTCAACTCAGAAATAAGACAAGGATGATCAGATTCCATATTTTCATGCAATATAGGTTCTTTGGCAAGGAAACAATGATTAGGAAGAATGAATTAAAACAATCTGTGTTTGCAAATAACAGAATAGTTCCAGCATATAGGATCTACATGCAAAAATCAGTCATACCTCTAAAACATTTGCAATGTACGACCTTAGCTGCCCTGGGCTATGTAGTGAGTTCAAGGCCAGTCTGAAATACAAAGCGAGACCTTGTCTGAAAAGAAAAAGGAAGAAGGAGAAGGAGAAGGAGAAGAAGAAAAGAAGAAGAAGAGGAGGAGGAGGAGGAGGAAGAGGAAGAGGAAGAAGAAGGGAAGGAGGAGGAGGAGGAGAAGAAGGAGGAGGAGGAGAACAAGCAGCTTAATAATTGTAAAGACATTCCATAGTGTAAGATTTAATATTGTTAGAGTAGCAATACTACCCAAACTGACCATCAGATTTGATTTATTTCCATTGTCATTTTTTTCCTACAGAAATTGACACACCGATCTTATAATTTACATGAAAATTCAAGGGATTCAAAACAGTGAAAAAAATTTGGAGGGGCCGGGGATTTAGCTCAGGGGTTCTGGCGCCTGTCTTGCAAGCACAAGGGCCCGGGTTCGATTCCCCGGTAACCACATAACAATACTGGGTGTGGAGACCCACACCCAGCAGCAACCAGTACCACATACCACAGTGCCGGGAGTGGTGGCTCACGCCTGTAATCCCAGCACTCGGGAGGCAGAGGCAGGAGGATTGTGATGTGAGTTTGAGGCTGAGCTCAGGGCCAGCCTGAACCACAAAGAGAGACCCTGTCTCAAAAAACCTACAAAAAAAAATTTGGAAAAAGAACAAAGATTTCTTATAACTATGAATTTCAAAGCTTACTACAAAGTCATAGTAAAAGTAGCTCAGTATTGACAAAGGATAGACTTACAGATTAATGGACTAGATATGATATTTCAGAAATAAAGCTATGTGTCTATGCTCCACTGATTTCTTGCAAAGGTTCCAAGAGTACTGAAAAGAATAAAAGCTGTACCCTTTCCAACAATATTCTAGGGCTACTGGAAATCTAAGTGCAAAATAATTAACTTGGCTGACCCCTTATTCATACCCTATACAGAAACTAATTAAGAATGGACAAGAGACCCGAATGTAAGAGTTGATACTATGAAATAGGAGAGCACAGGAGATCTGGATGAGGTTTAACCCCAGCACCAGGGAAAAAGGGGAAGAAGAGTAAGAGCAAAGGGCAGAAGGAGGGGAAATAAAAGAAAATAGGTTTAAATCTACATAATGTTGGATTAGTCCATGGTTTTTTGGAAAGCAAAGAAAGGAAAAGTAGTTTTTGTCAAAATGGTTAATTTTCACCCTTCAAAGGATACTATCAAGAAAGGAAAAAGATAATCCATGGAATGAAATAAATTTCAAATCATATCTAATAAGGTAACCATATAAAGAAGTCTTACAACTTAATAATAGATATTTAAAATTATGAGTTTTTATTTTGGCTTTTTGAGACAGGGTCTCACTTTGTAGTTCAGGGTGGCCATGAATTCCCCAGGTAGCTCAGGTTGGCCTTAAACTTGTGGTGATCCTCCTGCCTCTGCCTCCAGAGTGTTGGGATTATAGGGTGCTCCTTGGCTAAAATTTTTTAAGTGCCCAAAAGATCTAAATCAACATTCCTCCTAGGAAGATATATAAATGACCAATAAACATATAAAAGAATGTTAAATGTTACTGGCCATGAGAAAAATGTGAAACAAACCTATATTGAGATAACACAGATACTAGGATAGTTACAATGAAAAGACAAGTAATGACAAATATGATGTGGGGAAACTGGAATCTTCATCAGTGAAAATTTAAAATGATGTGACTGCTTTAGAAGACAGCTCAGCAATTCCTCTAAAAATTAGAGAATTATCATTTGACCTAGCAGTTTCATTCCCAAGTATACACCTGAGAAATAAAAATATATAAATACAGATAAAAACTTGTGTATAAATTCTCAAAGCAATATTTTCACGGTAGCCAAAATGTAGGAACAAAACCCTTAAATATCCATTCACTGATGAAAAGTTATATATCCACACAATAGAATATTACTTAGGAATTAAAAATAAATGAAACTAATACATGCTACAACTTTATGAACCTTGCAAGCACCATGGTAAGTGAAGGAGGTCAGTCACAAAGTCACATTTTCTAAAATTTCATTTATATTAAAAATTCCTAAAGGCAAACTTACAGAGATAGTAATTGAGGATAGCTGCTGAAGGGTACAGGGTTTCTCTCTGAGATGATGAAAATGTTCTAAAACTGATAGTGGTAATGGTTCCACAACTCTGTGTATTCTAAAAACCATTGAATCATGCAATTTAAATGGTTGTATATGTTATTACTTAACATGACTTAATTTTACTATGATAAAAATGAAGAGAAGGGAATAGCGAGGATGCTGGAGGTGTAGAAAAGCTTTACTGGGCATATTTTGGAACTAGAATTTTGTACTATAGCCAGGCAGAAAGTGAAGAAGTGTTTTCAGGGAAGAATATCATATATGGCTAATAGTTTTTAAAGTTCCTTTGGATGTCTGGGTGAATGCTAGCCTGGAGCAGGAAAGGACCGGAGAACTGTGCAGGAGAGACAAGACAGCTTTTGGAATTAGCAGATATGACAGTAGAGCTGATAGAAATGGGCATGGTGGAAATCGTATATTTATTTATGTACTTATCTGTCATAAATATATTAGGACAGTAATTTAAGTTGAAAAGTATTAAAGTATTTGTTGAAAAGTCATTTTATTTAATAATACAGTATTTCATATTTAACTGGAAATCTGTAAACGACTAGATAATTTCCTGGAAATTTCAACTCATTTAATGTTATTATTTTAATATAGTCAATTTCTCAAAGGACTAACTATATTACTTAAATTTTACTTAGTTTTAAACGATTGAAATGGAATTAAATTCACACAAGATGAAATAGATTAAAGTATGAGTCTTAATTTAGTAACTCAAATGGTAAATCTTAGATGCTCTAGACTTTCAAGAGTTAAAGGAATCATAAAAGTCAACTGTATTGTTCATCTAGTGATTTTTTTGTACAACATCCTTGACAATCCATTCAGCCATATCTAGATAGCCTATTAATGCTGAATTAATAAAGTGGTACTGGAGTTTTTATATTTCTGAAGATTTGTTTTGGACATTAACACTTTTACTGAATATTTTATAAACATTTTGAAATTATTCCAATAAAAAGATACCTACAGGAAAATACTACACATAAATTCATAGTAAATCAGCCCTAATAATTCTATAAATATTTTGTCAAATGTGCTTCTTAATTGAGTTTACCTTTTACATGTATAGGAAGTAAATTATCTAAATGAACTCAGAGAAAGGGGACTGAGAGATGGCAGGAGTGGGGAGAGAGAGGAGGAGAAGACATACAAGAACTAAGTTGTGATACTTCTAATGATGAATATAATCATTAAGTACTGAAAATGTACTAATAAAAATTAGAATTTAAGACATAAATAAAGGTACAAATAAAGATTTTCTTCTCTAAAATAAACTAATCAGCCATGAAAAGTTTATATATGCTTACTGGCAAAAATTTACTCCTGAATTTAAACCAAAGAATGAACTCAATGTCTATCCTCACACCGATACTCAGCTAATAGGACATCTAGACGTGGCTGGAAGATCGTCAAGGATGCTAGTTGACTTTTTTGATCCCTGCCTAGCAATGCTGACAAATGAGTTATACTGTACAAGTGAATGTTATAAATAACTTTCTGCTACTATCGTTTGGTGGAGACTTGATCTTACACTACTTCTCATTCAAATTTCTCTGAATCTAAGGTGTTACAAAACCTCACTGTCGTAGCAAATGAATAACCACAGTTGAAAAGCCGTTGATAACTTGAGACCATTATAGAATACTTCCTTATAATGATGCTAGGGAGAAGTAATAGAAACTAATTTCACACACCCACTAAATGTTTCTGTAAATAACAGGGTTGATAGACTATTGCCAAATCAAATATCCTTGGGAGATGGCCTTTTGTCTTCTTTGAAAGCATCAGAGCCTCAGTTATTTTAAAACTCTTCATCCTGACTCATTCCTTAGGTGACTCCAGTCGAGTTCCCTGCAAGGATATGTCCTGTGCATTGGCAGTTCTTTTTGTATTACTCAAGGATTTTAACAGTAGAAACTAACTTTAGCCAATTAATTAGAAGCAGTTCATTAAGGGGATATTGGAATGTTCACTCTAGAAGAGTGGAATAACTAGGACTAAGAGGACTAGCATTAAAACCGAAAGTCTAGGAAAAAGACCAAAAATGCTCTCCAAAACTGTCAGGACGAAAAGTACTGCCACTGCTTCTGCAATACCAGTATCATTTAGTTCCAGTAACGACATCGCTACCACTGGCATTCCCAGAGCCAGACTGTGGCCACTGCCCACACCAGATGAAAAGATTTCATGAAGAGCCTCATTCCTTAAAATGCCAATTTAGGGGTTGACTCTACTCAGCGAAGTTGGAAATAGGTGCTCGTCTCCTTAACTGCACAAGAAGTTAGAAATTGACTTTTATTAAATCTGCCTTGGGGAAGCAGAATTCATCTATTAGGGAGCTGATAGTTTGCTTCATAACAAATTAGCTCAATACTTAGTACCTTAAAATGGTGTCTATGATCTTATAGCTTAAGGGATGGGAATAGATACACGAGAGGGAAAATGAGCGGGAGGAGCACTTCCATGTTCATCCCACGGCTTTCGGCTGAAGTGCAGGGTCCCTTCCGGGCTTCAGACTGGAAATCTCAGTTACTTATACCCTGTGGGGATCTCTGCAGAGTTTCCTGTGTGTCCTCCTCACACAGAACCTGGAATTTTCCCAAAGGAATTATTCCAGGAATGGCAGTGAAGGCTAACTAAGTCTCATGGCCTAACCTCAGAAGTGACACTATCACACTCACCATGATCTGTCAGTCACACAGTGAACCTGGTGTGATGTGGAATGAGACCTCATGAGCACATGAGTCCTAGAGAGAGGGGATCCACAGGGGGAAAGTTGGGTGGCAGCTTTTGTGTCCACCCTATCCCCTCAGATACACATGCTCTTTTTTCATTAAGGTCTAACAATACTTCTTTGCATCTAAAATCCTTTATGGGAATACAAAGGCTTAGCCTCTTTCCCTACATTTTACTGTTGTTGTATTCTCTCATATCAGAAAAAGCTGTGGCACAAATTAGAGCTTTCTATAACATTTATTTAACCTGGGAAATGGTTTCTTCTCTAAACTATAAAATGTTAACACTGATCCTGTTTTTAATGCTCTCCTAAAACTATGCATTACTGTGGAAATTGGAATGTACAATAATGACCATATGCCAGAAAATTCTAATTTTAGATGATGTAAAGTAGGGGTCTGCTTTATCTACTCTAATTTTTAACTTGAGCCTATTTATTAATGAAATAGATATATATTCCAATATACCTATACTTCTCTGCTACAGAAAGACATTTTCATATTTTGATATCATGATATCAAACATACAGTAGCTATTTAATGCGTGTTTACTCATTCAACAAATGTATATAAAACACTGTTCTTAGGTTAATCCCAAGGCATGTCTACATGTTTTTTCAGTAGATATTTAATAAAAAAGTTCTGCAAAGGAACAAAGGATTTAGGACTTATGTTCCTGATGAACTAAGGAATTGAAATGAACCTGACAACTCACCCACCCTGAAATCAATGTGGAAATGGATTGCATGCGTTATCTGAAGCTTAAAATTAATTGCCTAAGGGAGCAGGAAAAATATTACCTTGTGGATTACTATAAGGCCTACTTTAAAGTAATGAGATAATCATTTAAATACTCTACGCCTGGTATGCATGAGCACTTGGTACCCAGATTGGAAGAGGTTGGCAAATAGATACATTTTATGCTTGGTTAATGCTAAGCTCAGTTACCTCTCTTGGATAAAAAGGAATGTGCCAGTGTTAGTAGAAACTCAATTTTCTTTTACCTTGAAGTTGGAGCTGCTCATTTCAAAGTTATGTTGTTTTGAAAACAATGAAGGCTTACGATCTTCACGCATGTGAATCACTCAGATCCATGTCTGCAACCATATGGGGACTCATGTATGGGCCACTTGCAGGGCCGTACAGAATGAGCACCTAGGTGAGAGCTCCTGGAACAAGAGTTCAGATAGAATTTGCTATCACTACTGTAGAAAAAAAGGCAAATCATGATCCTGTCCCAGTTAGTGCCCTTGTCTTCTAAGAGGTTTCTGGCCAAATTCCTGTTCTTGCCATTCATCCCAAGGGAATGTATTTTTCCTTTGCCTCCGGCCCTAAGGAGGCTCAGCATGTCACTGCTGGGTCCACACTCTTGGGTCAACAGGTGGGAAAAAACCTATCAGATTGGACTATATGTATTTCCTCCTTACTAAGTTCAAGACGACTGATATGGTTTGATATAACAATTGTGTTTCTGACAGTAAGGGATGGTTGAGGCTAGTAGTCTAAAAAATTCAAAGTATTGTGAACCTGCACTCTAGATGTTGACTTCTAATACTGTGAAAGAAATGAGGCCCAGAGAATTTAAACTGTCTTGTGGTTAGGTAAAACTATGACTAGAACTCAAGTTTTTCCAATGGCCGCTTCTATGCTACTAGTATTCCTTATGATGGAATTTCTAATGCTTTGTTTAGCCAGTACTTACATTTTTAAAATAAACATCCAACATATTTAAAATGTGAGATTTAATATCAAAATCCAGCTTTCAGTTCTTCTTCAAGATGGAAATTTTTGCCCTGGATTCAGGGTAGCATATAGTTGAAATAAAACAGGAGCTATGTGGGTACAAAATGACCAAGAGTGCTACTAAACTCAGTAATCAGAATAAATAATATATACATATATTAATTGTGAAATAGGTACATTTAATATACATATCCTGATCACACTTAACACTGACAAATTGTACCAGAATATGACATGATAATAAATATTTTAATGTTCTCTTTAATGGATTAGAGTTAATGCAAAAGTCCATCATTATAAAAGTCAGGATTTTAAATAAAGAGAGGTTGTTACTCATCTGTTTTACTCCTCTGTTTCTGTTATCCATTACTGTCATGGAAAGTCTTTCTTTTGGGGGGGGTTGTTTACCTTCCTCTTTCTTTTTTATTTTAAAAATTAATTTTATTGTGAAATAGGTACATTTTATGTACATATCATGATCATACTCAACATTGGCAATTTGTACCGGTATATGATATGACTTGATTCTAATTTTTTCCCGTTCCCCTACCCACTCTACAGCCCCCATCCCCTGTGTACATAAACTTCGTTTCCATCACAATTTTTTATTACCATCACAATTTTTTCTTTCCTCTCCTTACCCACCCCACCCACATTTCCCTCTGAATATTTTCTATTTTATAATATCTGATATGCATTCTAGAGCTCATTCCTCTTTCTTTTTTTAAAAAAATTAATTTTTATTAGCACACATTTGTATATGTGCTGCCCAAGCGAGCACGAGTACACATTTGTAATACGTAATGTTTTCATTCCTTGTGGGGAACTGATACATGAACATAATACGTCTTGGCTCCTTTTTCTGTTTCTTATCCCTCCCCTCCTTCTTCACTCCTTCTATCTTTTGATCACTTTCTCCTTTTAGAAAGATCTGTCTCGGCCCCCGCCGGGCCATCCCGGGGAGAAAGATCTCTCTCCCTACTTCCCACCATCTGTCTTTGAACTTGCTCTTTCTCTTTTTTATAAGAGAAACCATGCAATATTTAATTGTGTGTGTCTGGATTATTTCACTTAATATTGTGGTCTCAGAGTGTGTTAATTGTCCTACAAATGACATGAGTTTATTTTTTTATGGCAAAGAATTATTATACTGCATAAAAACCACATATTCATCTATTGATGGACATATAGGCCACTTCCAAAATTTAACTGTGATGGACTGTGTGGCATAAACATGGAAATGCATGTATCAGGGCATTATAGTGTCTTTATTGCTTTGGGAAGGGTTCCTAGAAGGGGAATAGCTGGATCAAAGGCAATTCCTAATTGAAGTTTATTTTTAAGGAACCTCCATGCTTACTCCTAAAATGGTTGTGCTAATTCATTCCCATCAACGTAATAGAAGGTTTCCTTTTTTCCTGCAGCATCCCCAGCATTGATTATTATTTGGTTTATTGATGATGGCCATTCTTTCTGGGATAAGGTGGAATCTCAGTATTGTTTTAATTTACATTTCTCTGATGGCCAGTGATACTCTTAAATTTATTGGTATTTGTACTTCTCTGAATTATCTGTTCATTTCAAATCCCCAGTTTTTCATTGGGTGTTCTATTTTGGGGCTTTAGGCTTTTGTCTTCTTTATATATATTCTAGGTATATTCCTCTGTCTGAGAAATCACTGGCAACATTTTATTCAATCAGTAGGTTCTCTTTTCACTGTATTGGACATTTCTTTTGCTGTGCAGACTTTTAATATCATATAATTTCATCTGCTCATTTTCAGTATCATTTCCCATACAATTGGAGGTCTGCTCAGAAAGTCCTGCTTCTTTCTGTACTGTTAAGAGTTTTCCCCACTTTGTCTTCTAGCAGGTGGTTTCTGTTTGAACATTTAGTTCTTAGATCTATTTTGATTTTACTTTAGTACACGGTGAAAGACATGGGTCTAGATTCATTCATCTGCATGTGAATAGCCAGTTTTCCCAACTCCGTTTATTAGACAGGTTATCTTTCCTCTGGTGTATGTATTTGACCTATTTGTTGTAGATCAAGTAGTTCAGTGTGCTTGGGGCTGTTTCTTCATCTTCTATTCTGTTACATTGATCTTCACATCTGTTTTTGTGCCAGCACCATGCTCTCTGGAGCTTTGTAATCTAAGTTCAACTTGAGGATTATGATCCCTCCTGCTTTGTTCTTGTTACCCAGGACTTCTTTCATCTGGTCTCATATTAATTTTAGGATGATTTTCTTCAGTTCTGTGAAGAATGCTGTTAGAATTTTGATTGAGATTATATTAAATCCATATATCAATTTTGAAAGTATGGCCACACTGATTATATCAACTCTGCCTAACCAGAAACAGAGGATACTTTCTATTTCACCAGTCCTCTTTGATTTCCTTTTCCAGAGTGCTGTAGTGTTCATTGTAGAGAACTTGCATTTCATTAGTTAGGTTAATTTATAAGTGGAGTTGTTTCTAGTGCTATTGTAAATGGTACCTCTTCCTAATTTCTTGCTTAGTGAGCTCATTATTAGGTAACAGGAATGCTAATGATTTTTGTGTGCTTTGATTTTAGTATTCCACTGCCTTATTGAATTTGACCATTAATTCTAAGGGCCTTTTGGTGGATTTTTAAAATTTGATGTCTATGTAGAGAATTATACTGTATGTGAATAATGATATTTTGAATTTTCTCTTTCTTGTATGTTTCCCTTTTTATTTATTTTTCTTATCTAATTATTTATGTTCATGTTTCACATACTATGTCCAACAGGAGTGGTGACAGTGGCCATCCTTCTTTTGTTCCAGGTTTTAGAGAGGATACTTTCAGCTTTGCCTCATTTATTATGATGTTGGCAAAGGTTTGCCATACATGTATTTTATCAAATTGAGACAAACATTAGTTTCTTAATGAGAAATGGGCCTTTGAGGAACCTTTCTGCACTGTAGCCTCTCTGCCCATTCTCCGCAGACTGTTTTTTATCTTGAAAAGATGTTGAATTTTGTCAGTCTTTTTCTGCATCTACTGAGATGATCATGTAATTTTTATCCTTCCTTGCTTCTGTTCTTGTATGATGTGTATTGAATGAAATCTTCATTCAATTTTTGTAAATCATGTGTATCCAGGAATCTATCCTGAATTCTCCAATTTATTTGCATACATACTTGTGATATAGTTATTAGTAACATTTTCATTTTGGCAGGATCTGCTGTGATCTCATATTTTAAAATATCTAATTGTACCTTTTTCATTTCTTTTATTAGCTAAGAGTTTGTCTATTTTCTTAATTTTTTAAAGAACCAGCTTTTAGTTTCATTAATTCTTTGTATTTTGGGGAGGTGCAGGTGGGCTTCCTCCAAGGCTGAGACTTTCTGCAGCCCTAACACGATGGGCCTTTGAGGAACCTTTCTGCACTGTAGCCCCTCTGCCCTTTCTCCGCAGACTGTTGTTAACATCTGTGTCAGTCCTTGCTCCTGATGGCAGATGGAGAATTCACTCAGTCCTCTCATCTCTACTGGATGTAGGCTGCAGGTCAGGGGTTTGAGCGGGCTTTGGGTTCATTGTCTATCATCATAGGGCCTGCTTTCTCCGTCTTGTTTTCAGTGTTGTCCTCATCAGGATTAGGCCAGTTGGTCAGTCCTTGCCTCGCTTCCCCAGGCTGTGTGGAAGAAAAATACAGGGCCAGTTTGGAGCTGGTAGGTGGCTGTGCTCCTATAGCAGAAGAGGCTTGGCATTGAGCAGGGGACCGTCAGTTGTGTGGGATAGAGACCCTCCACTCCTACATGAATCTCTTTTTTTTGTGAGTTTCTGATATGAAAGAAAGAAGGCTGGTCTCATCCACGATCAGGCCACTTTTGTAGCTCTGTGCTGAGGGGAAACAAATTGCAAGATGGCCAAGAGTTGGCCAGTCACCCCAGACAGAGCAGAGCAGCCACCCCATGTGGCTCCTGCCCTCCCCATCAGGTGGTGTGGTTGCTTGCACTTCTGGTCACACAGTGTGGCTATTGATGCTGCCCATGGCCTGGCACAGCTGCTCGGATGCAGTCATTTCTAATCAGCCTTTGCTCTGGTGTCCCTTCCCATCATGTCTGGCCAGTAGACAGGTATATGAAGCTGATAGCAATATGCAAATGATTAGATAACACAGAGCTTTTGCATAGACCTTTTAAGCACTTCATAGCTTAGGCCAAGCATCACTCCGGGCAGCACGTTTGTTTAGGCACTATCCCAGATGTCACTCAGGCAGGTGTCATTTCAACCCATTGACTCTTGTATTGAATAAATTTGATAAAGTTGTTTTTATAATTCCTATTATAAAAATTAATGAAAAACAGTTTTTGATCTTTTTTTTTGATCCAGTATTTAAATAATTGGACAGGAAAATGGTTAATTTAGGACTTTTGATAACTTTTTATAGTTAGTTCAAATATGAGAAGATATTGTAATAAGTGAACATGGCAATACTTTCCCTTCTGTTTCAACCTCCAGTGTGACTCCCAATGGCACTGCCTGACCACCAAAGAGTAGAGGTGAATAGTGGTGGAACATTTGCATAGAGAGGCGTCTTCCAGGCTGCAGATTCTCCACAAAGCCTGCCTCACTCTTGTGGCCTGCTTAGCTTTTCCTCTACTCATACTTTAAGTATCATCAAGCCCTGAAATTCAGAACCAAACCTTTTTCTCTTCCCTAGTTAATTCATTCAGAGATTGAAATTATGCGTTGAATCTGTGTATATGCCAGTAAAGAAATACTTGTTTCTTGAATTGTCTCCTAACTTGCAGATTATATATGTAACTTTCTAATAGACAGTCTACTAGAAAGACTAATTAGGACTTAAAAGTAAGATGAGAAAGTAGCCAGGGGACCTACGGTAGACAGGCGTATAACCTATCTTAGAAACTGTCCACCTTCTCTTCTATGGAGTTCATGGACTTATGTCCAGAATCTAGCTTAATCCCAAGCAGGAAAAGATGCTCAAAAAACACTGAGTGATGCCCAGGCCCAAGAATGCGTAAATAAGACCACTGAGTGGAAAGCTCCATCTTAAGAAAAAGACTTTAATGAAGAAGATTTGCTCTTGTATATTATTATTATCTAATAAACTATCCAAATTAATTTTCAATCCAGAAACACAGAGCTTTTCTTGAAAATAGTATCTCCATAAATTCATTGCACAGCAAGATATTTTAGGTCAAATACTCCAAAAATCCCTGTTGTAAATGTAACCAAAATGGTATCTGGACCCTGGAAAATGACCATAACAGAGAAAATTTATAGAGTCAACAAGGGCTCATTATAATGTAACTGACAAATGAAGTCCTGGAGCAATTTACAGAATGGCAGTGGCTGCTGACACGTTAGAGAACAACCAAAAGCCCTTTCAGCTGTTTTTTCTCTTATTTTTAAATATTTTCAGATAGCCTCAGTCTGTCTACATTTGTTTTTCCTAAATGACAGACTCTTGAGCCACCATGGAATCTGGCCATCACAGACAGAAATAAAGCACAAAGATAAAATGTTAAATCAATTTCATCCTCTTGTTGTGATCTTTCTGTCCACAGCTAAACTCAAAATATCATTTTTCATTGTGCTGTCTTTATCTTGCTATATTTTGGCATAACATCAGGAGTGATTTTTTCATTATTACTTGCTTCTGGTACATAATGTTTAGATTCCTTGTGTAAAGTTGGTATGTATACATAAGGCATCTTAATACCTTTCCCCTCCCTTCCTCCACCCTCTCCCAACTATTGATCCTATTTCCATTTGAGAAAGATCTATATCATTACTTTCTACTATCAGTCTTTTATTTTCCTTTTTGTGCATGACTTGGGTTTCTCATATAAGAAAAACTATGCAATGTTTAAGTTTGTGTGTCTGATTTATTTCACTTAACATTATGATCTCAAGGTGTGCACCAGTCATTATTCACTAGAGGAACAGATTTAAAATACAAAAAACATTTGCACATGATATATACAGGATACACAAGGTAGGCTTGTGATAGCCACCTATAGAGTTGGTAGTGGGAGAATGCAGAAATCCATTTGTGTGCTGGAGATTTGAGGGACCCAGTGAAAGCTGAAACCAGGGAGCTCACTGCCGAGTCCTGTGTGAGTCCGTACCAGGAAGATGAAAGGTTTGGGCTAGAAGACAAAGAGTCTGCCCTGGAAGTCTGGGAACATGTCCAAAGGTAATGTGAAGTCTGGCATGCCTCCACAGAGGCAGAAGTGGAGCTTTCTCCTTCTTTCCCATTCTGTTGCTCCCAGGCTCAGTTTGTTGTTTTGTGCCATCCACACCCAGGAGGTTCTTCCTTCTGCAGTAGGGCAGTCACCCAGCCACACCCAGGACTTGGTTCAGCCAATCAGCCAGATATTTCTTATTCAAACAGACACCACAGTCAACTTGATGCAACTTCATTATAGGCTGTTTATAAGATTTAGCTATTATTCTGCTGCTATAAACATGGGTATGCATACATCACTCATATGATGTTTTAACGTGGGAAAATATCTAGAAAAGTACTGGGTTAAACGGAACTTCTATTTTATGGGTTAAATGGAATCTTCATAATGTTTGCAGCAGTTTACATGCATACCAACACCAAAGAAGTGTTCCTTTTAGCACAGTTCTCTAACATTTGTTATTGATTATTTCTTCATGATAGCCATTGTTTCTGGAATGAGATGTAATTTCAGTATTTTAATTTACATTTCTGTAATGGCTGATATATAGAACATTTTTGCTCGTATTTATTGGAAATTTGGTTTTCTTCATCATAGAAGCATCTATTGATTTCAGAAGCCACTTGGGGGGAATCTTTAAACTTAGGGAGTCTAATCATTTTGAGGAGTAGTTGACAACTTTATGTACTTACCATCTGTAGATTATCTTTTTATTCTGTTGGTGGTTTCTTTTACTGTGCAGAAGATTTTTAATTTGATGTGATCCTATTTGTTGATCTTTAGTCTTGTTTCTTATGCAACTGAGGTTCTGTTCACAAAGTCTTCATGCCTATTTGGTCTTTGAGCAGATTGTTTCTGTTTAACATTTAGATCTTTGATCCACTGAGATATTAGGTTAGTGCATGGTGAGAGATATGTTTGTAGACTCAATCTTTGGTATGTGGATAACCAGTTTTCCCAGCATCAATGTTAAAGAGGCTGTCTTTCCTCCAGAGAAAGTGTTTGGCTCCTCTGTCAAAGACAAGGCAGCTGATTGTGCCTGGATTATTTCTGAATCCTCTATTCTGTCTTGTTGATTCGCAGCTCTGGTTTCCTTCCAATGCTATGCACTTTTTTTTCACTGTAGGGTTGTATAACTTGAGATCTGAGATTACAGCTTGCTCTTCATCTTGCCTTTGCTATTCTAGGTATCTTCTGGGTTGATATAATTTTAAGATTGCTTTCTCTAATACTGTGGAACTAGCAATTGGTTCTTTGATTTGGATTGTAATAAATCTGTACAACATTTTTGAAACTATGTACATGTTTACTATATTGGCTCTGCCTACCCAGGAGCAGGAAATATCTTTCCATTTTCTGATGTCTTCTTCCATCTCTCTCTTTTTTTAGTATATAGTAGTTTCCACTGTAGAGGCCTTTTACTTCTTTGGTTAGGTTAATTCTCAAGTATTTCATTTCTCTTGATGTTATTGTGAAAATATTATTTCCTTGGTTTCTCTGTGTACAGGAAAACTATTGATTTTTGAGTTCTGCTACAACACTGAGTTTTGTTATTGATTTTAGAAATCTTTTGGTGGAATTTTTGTGGTCTTCAATGTAGAGGATTGTGTCATGAAAATAACAATAATTTAACTTCTTTTTCAATCCATATTCTTTTCATTTCTTTCTCTTCTCTAATTGCTCTGTCTAATGTTTTGAAAACCATATTGAACAGGAGTGGTAATAGCAGGCATCTGTAGGTTATTGCTGACTGTAGGGAGAGAACTTTCATCTCTTCAAGAAGTATGATTCTGTTCACTAGTTTGTCATGATAGCTCTCATTAGATTGAGATAAAGACCTTCTGTACCTATTTTCTTTAGTGTTTTCTTCTTTAGTTGATATTGCATTTTGCCAAGTACCTTTCTGGTGTCGAAGTGATCACGTGATTTTTGTCCTTACATTTGTTTTTGTGGCTTACTACATTTGTTAATTTGCATACGTTTAACCATTCTGTGTCTCTGGAATAAATCCTGCTTGTTTATGATATGTGATCTCTTTGATGATTTCCTGAATTTTATTTACCAGTGACTTATTGGGGATTTTTGTATCTGTGTTCATTGTAGTGATGGGACTACAATTTTCCTTTTTAGTGGATCTTTTTCTGGTTTTAGAATCAAGGAAAAGTTTGCTTCCAGAAATGACTTTGGAAGTTCTAGCTGCCTTTTAATTTCATTAAAGTGTTAAAGGAGTGTTTGTGTTAGATCTTCTCCAGTGTTCTTGTAGAATTCAGCAGTGACTGTTAGGACCTGAGCTTTTCTTTTATTGGTAATTTCTTTCCTGTTTCCATTTCATTGATTTTTATTGGATTATTCAGGATTTTTATATCTTCTTGGTTGAGCTTTATACATATCTAGGAATTTATCACTTTCTTCTGAATTTTCCATTTAGTAGAGTACAAGTTCTTACTAGTCAAAGTAATTACTAGTCATCTTCTGGATTTTGGAAGTCCATTGTGATTTTGCCTTTTTCATTTCATGACTTTAGATCTTTATGTATTTTGTTATGATTCACCAAAGGTTTCTCTATTTTTTGCTTCTTTTTACTCATTCAAATAACCAACTCTTTGATGTAGTGATTTAAAAACAATTTTTTTGTCTCAGTTTCATTAATTTATGTTCTGATCTTTATAAATCTTATAAGTGGCCTATATGTCCATCAACAGATGGACATTTCTTTCTTTTTCAATAATGGGAGTATATAATAGAACTCCTGAAATGACTCATCCTATTTGTATTCCACTTTTTTTGAAACAGGATCTCAATATGTAGTTCGGACTAACCTCAAACTCTCTATGTTGCTCAAGATGGCCTTGAACTCTCAGCAATCCAGATACCTCAGCCTCCCAGGAGTGGGAGTTACAAGCCTGCCTTACCACACCCATATATTATTCTACTTTCCTATATTAGATTTTTATAAAGCTAGATCACTTACCTTTTTCATCTAGTACATCTCTGGACCAAAGGAATTGGCATCTGTGCTTTATACAGACTATACTAAAGTCCTGGTCTTTGAGTTAATACCATGGATGAGACCAACTTATTTTTAGGTAGACAAGAAGTTTATTTTTCATGTAAAAGAGAGGGAAATGAAAAGATGATGAAGACTGGTAGATTAAAAGTCGTTGTTGGGGCTGGGGATTTAGCTCAGTGATTCTGGCAAGCGCAAGGACCAGGGTTCAATTCCCCGGTAACCACATACAGTACTGGGTGTGGAGACTCACACCCAGCAGCAGTCAGTCCCACATACCTCAGTGCCGGGCGTGGTGGCTCACGCCTGTAATCCCAGCACTCGGGAGGCAGAGGCAGGAGGATTGCTGTGATGTGAGCTTGAGGCTGAGCTCAGGGCCAGCCTGAACTACAAAGTGAGACCCTGTCTCAAAAAACCTAAAAAAAAAAAAAGTCCTTGGTGCTTTTCTCTGAGAGAAGATTATATATTCCTGTCCACTGGCAGCAGCTTTTGCCATGTGACTTCTTTTGGTTAGGAACTCGAGAAGCTATATACATGAGTCTTGAGTAGAAACTTTAAAAGCTATTATGCAGTCTCGTATATTCTTAATTTTCTCTTATTAAGGGTAGCAATGTTCCAGTAAGGTCTGCTTCCACAGTCTGGGTCCCAGAGTGAAAACGATACTAAAGAGGGCAACAGGTCACCAAAGTACAAAATGGAAATAAATCTAGATTGTTTTAAGAATTTGAGGATTGTTTTGTTATTACAGCATGAATATCTTCAGCTGACTAAAACAGTGTTTGAATTACTACTGACCTCTTGGTTCTTTAAATATATCAAAGAAAACCATAATATACATAGGAACACTTTGCTGAATTAGTCTTCATTCCAAAGCCTAAAAAAAGTTAGAAAAATACTTCTTTTAAGAATAAGAGTGGCATAACTCTTACCTGCCCATCTAAACCTACACAAATAGTACTAGGCATTGTAGTTAATTATATGTAAATTTTTAATGTCTGAATGATATTGTTGTCCTAATACAGTAATATCTCTGTTCACGAAGGCTTCTGTTGCAATTCAGCTCCTAACAGAATTGTTTGGTAAAATTTTGTTTCCATTCATGAATTCCACGTTGGGTTGTGAACATGATAGTGGCCATCTTTCCATTCCGACACATGGCTGTGGCTTCCTTTAATCCAGATCGCAGTCTCAGACAGACCTGTGACATTTGCTGTAAAGCTTCTCTGTGTGCTCTTTGGCATGTACAGTACTGTACAGTATGATCCAGTCCAGCACAACTCGAGAGAAAGTGCAGAGCAAGCGCAGTGGTAAAAGCAAGTGGAAAGCGAGTGGTAATGAAGGTGACAAGATGTACAGAGCATAAGGAGTTGAGTAAAGTTGGTGCTCTCAATACTCTACTGCGCTGCACTCTCTTTCATATTTTTTGTGCTTAAAAAATACATATGGTTCTAAGTGGATTAACCTTATTTACACTGAACCTTATAGGGAAATTTGATTCAATTTGTGATCAATACCATTTATAGTCAGAATCATGGAATGAATTAAATTTCTGAACTGAGATACCCCTGTACTCAACCAGGGAACTTGTAATTCCCACTATACTCAGTTTAAATTTGTATTATAAGTATGTATTATACTTACTAGTGTTTGCATGTGTTTTCAAATTAAAAATAATTTACTGTAGATTATAAAGCCAAAATGAATCCTTCGGGCTTCTTTTATAAAATTGGTTTTTAATACCATACATTGAGTATTTTTACACAACGAAATATCTTTTAAATTAAACCCATTTAATTCTCAGCATGTTGTAACTAAGCACAACTATTTGAAGCAAAAGAACATGTTACCTATAACAATCTGTTTTGGTTACATACGGTGTCAACAAATAAAGGTTGTTAGGACACTAGTAGAATATTTACTGATGTATTCCAACCTGAAATGAAAATACAAATGTGTAAATTGTATATTTTATTGGATTAACATTATTAATGACAATGTATAGATATTCTCTGTGGTGAGATGTTTACCTAGAATTATATTATACTGTTAAAAATGATCATTCCAAAGCAGATTCTAATGCTTATAAATAGGATTGTTTTCTGGCAAGCTAAAGAACAACTTTTAAACAAGGAACAGAGGTGCTAAAAAGCCTTCACAGATTGATATTTTTCTATTTAAGGCTTACATTTTAGTCTTAAAGCAATTAGAAATGAATATTGTGAAAACTACAAGGGTTGGAAAAGCCTATGCAAATCAATGCAGGAGGCAGACAAATGGGGCAAAGAAGTGGGGACAGAAGACTCAACACCTAAAATGATTCACTACTAACTAATTTAATTCTAAACCGCATCAAGAGTATCAGATTCTCTAAGCAATCTAACAAAGTTTTTGTTCTGCAGAAGTATGAGCCCTACTTTTCAGCAAAACAATTTTATAATTTAAATATAGCTACCATTAATTTTAATTTAGCTGAGTATATTATCCATTTGAAAGACTTCTTGCTTTTACTATGAAAATTATGAGACCTTCTGGGTGTGATGGTGCACGCCTGTAATCCCAGCAATGGAGTTGCTGAGGCTGGAGAATAACTTCAAGTTCAAGGCCAGCCTGCATCACAGAGTGAGAACTTGTTTTAAAAAACAAACAGACAGGTGAAAAAAACAATACAAAACTATAAGACCAGTAGAAAAGGAGTAGGACTGAAAGACCATAGTTTGCAGTAGAGGACAGCGTGACTGTGAATATCTAAGCACTTGCCCCAGAAAAAAGTGCAGCAAAACATCACTGGCTTGAGTTTCTTGAGAGATAAATTATAAAATATTTTTAAAAATAATACTATCTTGCAATCTTGATACATAAAACAAAGCTAGTTAATGACAATTGCAGCCAAAAGCTAGATAAGTTTTTATTTTGAATAGATATGTTTCAACCTTCTGGCTTTTCTTTCTTCTTAACCCCTACTTAGAAATGCTTAAAAATTTTACCCATTAAAATTTCACTCATTCTATATCACCTACTCTAAGAAAGCCTAGTCCCTTCTGAAGGCTCAGATCTTAGAAAAACATGGTATTACAGAAGGTAGTGTTGAAAAATATGCAGGGTTGGAATGAGAGAGCATGTAAATAAATGGTTTGACCTCTGGAGTCCTTTCCTCCCTGCCAGACACCTGGAGGACTGTCCTGCCTCCTGCTTTCCAGAAATAAAGGCCTTATTCTCTAGAGGATTTGAACTGAAGGAGGCTTGAAGTTGGTCATGTTAGACACAGTGATGTAAATTACCAAAACCAGGACTGAGAAGGGGATTCAGCCCACTCACTGAATAGCTCGACTCTCAGTACCATCTTGGAAATCTGACAGATATGTCCCCCAAGGTCTAAATCTGACAGATATGTCCCCCAACGTGGAGGTTTCTCAATCTCAAGAAAAAGTGTATGCTAAAACATATAAGAGAATGCCTTCAAAAGAATATGAACCCCACCCCGTAGTTAGGCAAATAAGTTCAATCATCCAGGAAAGACATTTTCAGATATGCAAGAATTCAATAATTTTGGCCTTTTGACAGAAGCTGGAGGAATTACTTTAAGAAGTATAAGTTTACTGTAACCAAGATAAAGTGATAAACCAAGAATACGAAGAGATGGAGTTCAACAAATAGGAATTGGAACGCAGGACAATTGCAAAAGGAAATCCCTGAGATAAGCATGTACCCGGGTCACAACCAGGCCTGGGAAACAGCTGGTGGAGATAGGAACGAGGAACTTGTGGAGATGGGGTGGGAGACTGCAGGAAAACCAACTCTGAGGTCTTCTGAACTTTGGGACATATGTGCATTTGGCAACCCAGAAAGAATCTATTAGCAGGGCTCCATGGTTTTTATTTTTGCTGTGCGTGGCCTATTTAAAAGTAAAATAAATGTTTTTATACTTACATTTTTTCTCTACAGTTTCCATTTTGACATAAGCAGTACACCTAATTAGGAATTATATAATCAAACATTATCAGGGATTGAAGTAATTAGCACATAATTTTCATACCCCCATTTGAGTAATTTCTCTTATAATCTAATGAGACTGTAAAAGAAGCTCCCAACGTTTTCATATAAAGACAGCTAGGTATTTAATGCTACCTTTTTTAAATACATCTTCTAAAGTTTACTACATTATTCTCTAGATTATTCACTAACTTTGTAAATTGGAGGGCTGATTTCCCATTTTTTGTGGGGGAAAAAACCCAATAACCACCATTTACAAGGAAGGATTTGCACTAGGAAATGGATCAAATTTTTTTTGAAATGTATTTATTTACATCTCAAATATGACTTCTTTCTAAAATGTTCAGAGTCTCATTTTCACAGCTGCAATTAAGTGACTTTTTAGGATAATGTTTCATTTGGCTGTATTATGTTAATAATCAGCTGGATGATGTATATCCTTTTCATCTTTATGTACTCATGAATTATTCAGAAGTGTTCTCTTGCAAATGAGTAGAGGAATTCAGCTCCTTTTTTCCCTTACAGGGTCAGCTGTGCTGTGTGTTAGAAGAGGAGTGGGAGTAGAAGGAATTGAGAAAGAAATGGCAAGTAAGACTTTTTTCTCTGTCTTTTAAAATCTTTTAAAATTGAAATGAAGTTAGAAATTACCTAAATTTCCAGTAATGAAAAATGTTCAATTCTATGGTACATCTACTTGACATAGTGATGCAATTATCAAAACTAATAGTTAAAAAGACAAAATAACTATATAAAATATTATATCAAAAAATAAGTGAAAGCAGGATATGAAAATATATATATTTTATAATTATAATTGAAAAATAGCCAAAGAAAAAATCCTGAAGAAAATACAATAAAATAATAGTGGTGAGCATATTATTGTGGAAGGACTTTTCATGAGTTAAACTTTTCTACATTTTCCTTAATAATTTTTTTAAAATGAGAGGACACAAAACAGATTATTGTTTAGTGACTAGTATTTTCTAGAAACTGAGCTGTGTGCTGAGGATATAAAAATGAAAGATGTGATTAGTGATACATAAAATTATGAACAAACTTCTTCTGGTGATACCAAAATCACTGCTATGGAATCAGTATAAATTAATCATGAGTGGGAAAATAATATACATCTCACTAAAGTCTTAAGCAGAAATGTTATTAATTAAATATTAGTTGATTTTCCTGTGTACTTCATCCATTCCACTCAACCAATGATCGTGGAAAGTAGCTAATTCCCTCTTTGCTATCAGGAAATTGTATCTCAGAGAGGCTGTTCAACATGCCTGAAGTGACATCATCACCAAGAGAGGAGGCCTGCCCTCCTCAAAAGTTTGCACTCAGATGTCTAACAAGAATGCAATTGAGTAAGCATTGGCCGTGTCCCAAGACTTGTTCTCTATGGGGGAAATGGGAAGACAGTGAAGTCCTTGCCTTCCTGACACTCACATTCTAGTGTCAGGAGACAGAAAACGAAGACCAATGGTGTAAACTCTTACAAACTCAAAGTGATAGTGAGAGAAAACAGAAAAAGGGGCTCAACACGTATCAAGGGCCATTGCAGTGCTCCAGGGTAGTCAGAGACTGTTGAGAAAGTGATGTCTAAGAGGAGAACTGAAAAGAGATGGGAGGAATGACCTGATGGAAGAGAGCACTGCGGTCAGAGAAGATGCGAGTGTTAAGGCCTCGACAGGGGAAGTGTTTTAGAGGAACAACCAGAAGAGCCTGCAGAGGAGAGCATTGGTGGGGCCATGGGAATGGCAACGAGAGGAGCAAGGGGAAGAAGCTCGGGGCAAGACACCCTGGGCTTCATAGGATGTTGGAAATCTGGAGCTGGTGGAGGGCTCTAAGCAGAGGAGTTGCTTTGTCTGATTTTGTGTTCAGTGGCTTGTTCAGCTGCCATGTGCAAACTCAGGTTGGAGGTAGGAGACCCAATAAGGAGCTAATGCATTGGCATGATAGTCACTGGTGCAGGTGGCAAGTTAGCCTGATAGGAGCCTGTGGACCCTGGCAAAGATACATCAAACTTCCGGGCTGGAGATACAGGACTTTAATGCTCATAACATAGCAGACAACGTGAGCTTCATCTCTATGTCAGAAAGGCAAGAGACTTCTAAGTCTTTGTCTCCTCCATAGGACGTAGTGTGGAGCACTGTGGGAATCTGGGAGCACCGTGGGAATCTGGGAGCATCAGAAGGACACTATGGTTTTTTTCAAGTTCTCAACCAAGCTCTGGAGTACAGTGGCAAATGAGACATTTCAGGCTCTGGCCACAGCAGAACTGACGTCTGCTGTGTCCAGGGAGATAGACCCAAGTGCTTACACAAGCCAAATAAGGAGATGAGTGTCAGGTAGGGAGGCATTATGCAGGAAGCAGGCACAGTTGGTGGGTGATTTTAGGGTAACAATGTAGTTTCACTTCATCTGGTAAAATCATTGCTAAAATAGAAAAGCAAAAGTAGATTGGATAATTGATGAAGTCAGGCACCCTTGTTTCATTTTTGTCACCTTAAGATATAGAATTTCCTTGTAATTTGCCTTCCTGAAATAGATAATCTAAGCATTGTTATACTGTCACTAATGGATACATATTTTTTTTGGAATACAAATGTTAAATTTTAAAAGGTTCTATTTTGTGAACAAAATTATTTTACTTTTGTGTAGAGATACATTTTTGTAGGTTGAATTTACGTTGTCTTTGGGAGAAGACCACCATCATTTTTTTACTGTCTGTCCCATCAACTCAGTAGGGAAAGAGGATTTGTTATACTTGCTAACACATTCCAGTTCTTAAATTAGTGTCTAGTATGCAGCAGGTACTTATGGAGCAGAGTCCAAGTGAACACATATTATTTTATATTCCACTTACAGTAAACACACTCCTTTTCTTCTTTTCATTTGATCTGTCTTTGATTTCTGCTAACTTTATCACATTTTTATACCACAGCCATTCTTTAAGTACTGGACACTTAGATGTTTTCCAAATGTTTGTAATGTTACAAAGCACTGACAGATGCTGTTTGTTTGTATTATGTTTTCAAATTCCTTTGAATGATAACAGTGTAAGTTTCTAGAAGAGGGTCAGTGGCTATTAACATCACTCTTGCTTCATGCTGTCCTTTTCAAAAGGCCTGAATTTCCAGTGTTTGAGTGTCCCTACTTCACCTCTAACTCAAAATCGAGAGCATTAGTTGTGAAGCTTTTCAAAACTGTTTCTGTAGGTGAAAGTAGAGAGTCATGCGTTTTATTTGCGATGACTTGACATCTTTTGATATATGTACCCACATTTGTTTATTTTTACTTTCTCTGTTGTGAGCTGTCCATTCATACGCTTTGCATAGTGGAGCTGCTTGTTCAAGGACCCAGCTCCACACTTCTGAGCAGAGTGTTGTCAGCTCGGTTTGATAAAGCATTCTCCAAGGTGCCAGCTGGTTTCAGATGCAGCATCAGGTAGCTTCAGGGGAGGAGGAGAGGCAGGACAGTGCTGCTGATCTGAGAGGCTCTTTGGCGTGTACAGTAGGAATTAAGGATTTCTCTGTGTGATGTGGGAAGCCTCCTACAACCACGTAGGTGACATTTCCTCTTTCAGCGACCTGACACATGCCAGTATATTGTGCTTCCTGAAATGAATATGGAAAACAATTGTCTAATTAGAATGTATTGTATATAAGATTAAACAGTAGTATTAGAAAGAGACAATGAGGAAGAAGAAATAAATGTTTGGAAGCCTTACTTTTAGATTAAAGGAGCCTGATGAGAAAAGATCTTCCCAAGGCAACTACAATGTCATATCTCTGGTAAAAAGCACAGTGTCAAGCACCATATTATAACCTACTGTTCGCTGAGCTGTAATATCCTGTGGGTCAGGAAGTTGCTTTCATCTTAGCCAGAGAAATGAAAGAAAAGTGTCCCTCCTTAAATTCCTGACATGCATGACCACTTAGGGCGTTACTGGAAATGCCTGTGCTTGCTTGCAGATCAAATAATATAATCACTCTGTGCCATTTTCCTCATTCTTTTTAGATGATTGAAATAGTTAAATAATTAAAGACAGAGGAACGCACTCTCCCTGGATTTTATGAGTCATGCGTGAGTGCAGCTAACACAGCATAATACACAATGCAGTCGTAATGCAGTCTACATAAAAGCAATCACGAGTCACACAAATGCTGCCTAAAGAGCTCCTATCTGTACACAGCACCCCCACAGGAAACAGGAAGCAAAAAGTCAGTATCTGATAGCTGACTTCATTTGCCTTTCTAACTCCGAGTACCACTTCCGTCATATTGACTTCTCTATGTGAGTTCATGCTCTATTAAATGGACTCTTAGGGACCTAGTCTCCTTTGGCAGCAAGAGTTTAATGACATCTAGCCATTCCTGTTGAGTCAGTCCTCAGAAGTCAACATTATAGTGAAGCAAGAAAACAGCCATGTGAACAACAGATTTTATTTTCTGAATAATAGCAGTTTATTTTACATTGTTTATGTGACTCTCTGTAATGCTCTGTGATATCGGGGGGAGGGGCACAGTACTCCTTTGCCAGGGAAAAATCTTGCTGTCTTACTAGTAGCTCATGGCAGAAATTCCAAGCCCAGGTATTTTTTCATAACCATCCTGTCCGGATTCATACAGCTTATTTACACTGAGTTTGCCTTGGGCTCCTTCTCCTCTACTCGCACTTCCTCTTTCTCTCTTTTTCACTTCTCTGACCTCCTGTAAGGCGTGAACAGAGGAGAGCCTCTTCTCTGCCCGTTTGGAAGGCAGTGAGGATCTGAGCCCCAGGCCCCTTCCAGCTCTCTAGTCAGTTTGCCTAGAGCTTCTCAGTTTCTGAAATAGAAATGTTACCACTCTGGTCTAAAAAGTTTCCCAGAACTGTGACAAGGAGCCTAATCCACCTTAAACAGAATATTTGTGGTTCCATCAGCTTCTGTCAAGGAAGATCAGCTTTTAGGACTAGTCAGTAAGAAGCTCAGGAAGGAATTTTGTTTGACAGAAATCCGAGGGACACACCCAAAGAATAGTGTGTAGGCCTTCCCGGAGCAGAGCACATTTACACTTCTGTTGAAGGGAGGGTCCCAGGAAAAGTCGCCCAACCTTCGGAAGGGTGTAGTCCATTTCACAGGTAAACGTACAGTTTGCTGAATTGATAATTTAAGCCTTGTTTGGATTCTCTTAACCTCTTCCTTTATTCTAGATTGTCTTCCTGTTCCTTACTTTCTCAGTTAAGCTCGTTATGGCCTTTCAGTATTCCTGAGGGGTTTGTTACAATGGGCTGGAAGAGAAGGAGCCTAAATTAAGCCAGAAGGATACTGACATGCATCGTCTTGGTTCTTGGACTAGGTTTTGGAAATTGCAGTCTTCTTACAAGTACAAGTATTAGTTATGCTTTCCTTATGTCTCTTTTACTTCTTCTGTCTTGCCTCAGGAAGTCAGTTATATAAGCCAGTCTCTCTTGTGCTAACGAGATCCCCTCATCTCACAGCTTTCTAGTAATCATGCTTCTAAAGCCCCTCCACCAAAAAGGAGGAGAGTAGGGAGGAAGGGCTGTGGTGTCACACTCCAAGGTCAGTCCCTGACCATCTGTGAAGCTTCTGGAAGTCATTGTGTTTCATGACAGGTCTCTCATAGCCGCTTCTGTACTAAATGTGAGATCAGGGGATGTATCTGTTAAAAATGTGTCTGTACTAAAAATGCTGTCTGGACCCACACAAGCAAACAAGAATTACAGCTGCAACCCAGCAAAGAAATTTAGTGAGGCAAGCACAGCTAAGTTATCTGAGCAATCAATAAAGGTGGGTACTTTTCTTTGCCCATGTTCTTTGTAATGTGTATAAAAGAAAATATGATTCCCAGAATGCCATACACTTTCAGTCAACAGATGGGAAGAAAATATACTCATTCTGAGAGGCTGCTGTTTTTTAGACTGGAAGGCTAGCTTACAATTGGAGTCATTGAGCATTGTTAACTCGACAGCCAAAAGAACCCTAATTTCAGCTTCCACTGGCTTCCCGGGAGCCTCTCCCTGCAGCAGTTAGAGGAATGCTGGGCAACCCGCTCTGCGACCCTGAGCTGGATCTGAACTTTCCTTCTTCCAGGTTTGATCCATCATGAAAAGATGCACTGATGGCACTGTTCAGACTGCAGTGTTCTGCAGCATTAGAACTAACTTTCAGAAAGTGGAAGTTGTTTGTCTCAGTATTCTAACTAGGTTTGTATGAATGCCTAAATTTTCTCAGATTTTCCTAAAAATGGCATTTTAAGTTACATCACGATAAGGGTTTGTACCCATTTCTCTTGCAATTATTTTAATTACACTAGCTGTAATTGTTGCTTTTCAAAGAGACAGCTAAGCTTTATACCAAGCACTCACTCCAGGAACCAAAGAAATTCTTCCTTTGTAAACTACATAGAAAGATGCTACATATTATGTACCAAGAAAAATAGGTTTTTTTTTTTCCCTCAAAGTGCTAAAGAATCTCTTTCATCTCTAGGCATTTTCTCAAGCTCATTAGTGCTTCACATTTGAACTTGTCTTCTCTGCAGAATCATCGAGTTCTATTTTAACATCTTCAGAAAAACCTTAAACTGTTTTAAAGCTCTTCTGTATTTTTTTATAAAATTATTCTTTGAGATTTGAAAAGCTTCTTTAAATCTCATTTTTAAATATATTTTAATAAAACAGATCAATAAAGGCATACTTTAAATATCAGTTCACTTTTTAATTTTTATTAATAATTTTATTTTCCCTAATGATTGTCTGTTACTAACTACTTCCCTCTGGTAGCACCATGCTAATCTTGCTAAATATATCTTTGGAAACAGAGTAGAGGTCCCAGAGGAGACGGCATTTTCACTATTGAATGCTATGAAGAAATATATTTAAATTGGAACTACTTAATTTATTGAATATGTAATTCTTCTACTACTTGAATTTCTTTTTTATTTCCTTGCCCACCTTTGTGATATAGGAGAAATATAACTCCTAACCTGCTAGATGTCAGATGTGCCAAGTTCATGTCCCCTGAAATCAAAGAATGAATTCCAAAGTACAAAGGAGATTGTGAGAAGGAAAGGATTCTTGAGAAAGAGCAGGGACAGGAGGGGTCCCGGAAGCGGGTTGGGAGCATGGCCCTTTGTCAGGGGTCATTTATACAGCAAAGGCACAATATGGGTACAACCTGTGTACAGTGGGTACCTGTGTACACTGTGGGTACAATTAACCATTAGCTAATATTGATCCAGTACGAAAGCAGGTCACATAGCAAGGTACATGGAAAGAATAAAGCATTTTGGGGCCCGGGTGCTCTGGTCACCCACCTGGGCTACTGATGTCTATCTGGATTCCTGGTCCACGTGGTGGTGGTAATTGTGGTACAGTTTCATGGTACGTCTTATCCCTTAGGGAGGTGTGGAGGCCTGGCCATTGCATCTTTATCTTGTGACCTGTCTTCAGATGTGTCTACAGCCATAAATATGGTCCCTTTATTTATTTTTTTTCCTGAGTTTCTTGAGAGACCAGTCCCTCTCTGCTTGTATATTAATTTCTGTCTATGTAACTTGGACACCTATAAAATTTGGAGACTCTTGCCCCTTTGAACTTCTCCTGGTATGAAACGTTTAGGTTTTTGGAATGTGTTTTGTATCTTCTCCATGCTGCTTTTATTACCTTGAAGGTGGTGGAAAGGTGGCCTTTAAATGTGTTTATAGAGCCCCAGCTGCACCTTCTCCATCCTGACGACTCCAGTAAATGTGGCTAAAGCAAAGTCCAGGACATTCTGCACAAAGAACAAAGGGCATTTCGTTTTGAAAGCCCCATCTGAGTTGTGTCGCTCTGGGCTGGGCTGGAGCTTCGCATGTTGAGCCCATTCTGCGGCACAGCTGGATTCATCTGCCTCACAGAGCAGCCCTCATTTGTTTAACAGCTCGCTCCCATAGGCAGCATTTGTTTAAATAGATTAGAAGAACATTTCTCTTTGTACCAGCACATCTTTCAAGTTAGGTAGGAGATTGTCAGTTCAAAGCCTTTGGCCTTTTTCAAAGCTGTGCCCCTGTGGTTTAGGACGCTGTTCTGAAGATGTGACAGTGGAAGGATGTGATGTGGACCTCCTCCAGGTCCATGCTCAAACTGCCACTGAAGTGGCTTAGTGAGGCTTGCTGAGAACAAAGTGGTCCTTACACAGAAGAGGTATTTCTGGAGGGAAGGGAAACATGGCTAACGAGTGACAGTGTCTCACCTTGCACTTACCCTGGAGTTGAGTAAACATCCGTCCTGTGGGCAGGCGCTTCGCATGCTGGGGAAGTCTGGCGAGGCCCTCCAGACACGTAGAGAAACCTCGCAGATGGTTTGCAGAAATCACTACTGGCCAATGAATGCTGCCTTGCTTACAGAGATTTTCACTTCCTCTCACACATCCCCAACTCCACTAATTTATCACATAAACTCTTACCTGCTTTGGCAAATGTCATCGTTTCTCTCCAAGGAGCCACACTTTCAGGAGAACAAAAAACAAAGAATTGTAGAGGAGAAGCACAGTGCAACATTGCTTTAATGTCACTTCTTGATTCTCTTTAGGATTTCTCTGAGTTGGGCCCTGAAGCATAATTGTATATTGTACATACCTGCTCAGCATTCTTGCATGAAGTCTCTATACTTTGCAGAGCCTTTTCTGAGAGAATTGAAAAGAAAGAGGAAACATGGCCGCTAATTTTCCCCTATTCACTGTTGGTAAAAAGTGCATTTGAAAGGTTAGAGTGAGCTGGTCTTCACAAGGCAAAGAATCCTTTGTCCACTGGAGTGACGGTGCTTCTGGGCACCATGAGTCCTCCTGGATCTGGAGTCTTGGGTCTCTCTGTCCCAGGCACCTTTCAAGTCACCCTGACTCCCTCAGGCAGGTTCAGGTGCTGGGAAGCCCTTAAGGTGATAATGTGGATAGATGAAGAACAAGTTAAAGTAAAATGAATACTTAGTTGGAACACAAATATATATGATTTTATAGATTTGGGATAATATTAACATAATTCTCATAGGCTGTTAGTACTATTTTTAAAAATTTCACTTGCTTCTTAGATTCCAAAAATAATATGTATTTTTTATTAAAAAGCAAATGATCCAGTTGTGTGTGTATGTGGCATGTCTCTCTAGTAAGCACTGACTGATACAGATGTGGTGATTACTGAAAAATGCACACGCTCACAGAGAGTATAGTGAAATAGGAGTGGGAAGAAGATGGCTTTGAAGAGGCAGGTTAGGGTTTGGATCCTGGCATAGATTCAGCTTTGACTTTGGAAAAGTTGATTTCTTTGTCTTACTTTCTTTAATAGTAGAATAGAGCCATTCAGACGGATTTGTTGGGGATTAAATAATATAAAGTGCCAATTGTCATAGTGTTTGGCCTTTAGACAGTTCTGGTAGATTTAGCAACATTAAAATACTTGTTTATCTGATATTTACCTATGAAAGGTTTATTTCATACTTAATATCCCCCAAACCTAGTATGTCTATATTGTACTTAATGTAACTGTGTTGCTAAAATTAAATTTAATATTTTTAGTCAAGTTCTTATGTGGCTTTTAAATGAAAAAAAATAAAACAAAATTTTGTAACAAAATAAAGAGAATAGTGCTTCAGAGAATAGAAGATTGTATTCTTGTTGTCAAGAAATGTATGATCATTAGTCAGGTCCTATTTTAAGCACCAGTAATGGGGGTAAACAAGATGACTGTCTTAGCCTTGATGAGCTCAGATGCTAGTTGGTAGAAATCATATATCAAGATAAATATGAACGTAAATAATCGTTTCAGGTAAATATAAAATAGGTAAAGTAATGTGAAGGGCTTGGATCTGCACGTGCCAGCTTTGGTACCCTCAGTCTTCAGTTCAAAACAGAAGGAAAAACTTCACCATGTGTTGAAGGGGGATGAGGGTGTGTGCCTGACCGTGCCGTCAGTGGGGTGGTACTTTTGGAAGCTATTTGTACAAAGGTGAAAAATGAACTGAAAGACAAATACATTTGGATGGTGTTTCTCATTTGAGGCCCGAAATATTCACAGTGAATGAATTCTTGTGGAACAGTCATGTGGAAATCTCCGTGGAGACTCTACTTTTCTATCTGAAGGGAGATTTCACAATGTCCTTGCATAGAGGGATTTTGTTTTCCTAAAGATGAGGGTGTTCTGGACATGAGACAGTTCGTATTTACCTTTATTTTAGCCTATTTCAAGGGAAATGAAGGTCTGCATTTCAGAATTGGCTCTTTACAGCTTGGGCCTGTCACTTCAGTCAAGTTGTGTCTTTTGAAACTGTCCTTCAAATCAAATGACCAAGGATAAAATACCCAAGATGCACGAATCTCTGTGTATCCTTCTCTAACTTTGTGTGCCGTAAGATCCTCGCATTTGGGTGGCAGCATCTCTGTAAAAGAAGCTGCAAGTCTTGAAAACATAACTTTATTTTTCTTCATTCTTGCTCCTACCTAATAAAAGACATGTGTTTTAACTAGGTTAATGCTTTTCCTGCATCTCTAATTATAGTGCATCTTCATTTTAGGCATGAACAGCTTACATTTTCATTTCCTGAATTATCTGAACGGAAAAAAAAATAAGTAGAGTTATGTAGTTAAACCAGATTCTCAAATCTTTTTAAATAAACTATTCCCCTAAGAGAAAAAGAAAGCAGTAGATTTTGAGTCTGCAAGAACATTGTTATTAGCAAACCTGACAATATGTCAAATTTTGAATATAATTTATTACAAGTAGTAATTATTTCCCTAGATTTTGTGAGAATAGAGAACATTTTAACACCAAGGCTGAATAAAACTAAAAGCATCTTCAATTCACATTCCACTTTCTACCCACAAACAAATCATCTATGAAGAGGAAAATGAAAAGTCCTCCTGCTGTGATGCCCCAAAGCAGGATCATCTCGTTTTCTTGCTGGATTTTTTATTCTCAGCACTGGAACTTCTCCTAAAGAAGAATAATTGGCAGCAGTACAGATGTAAATTTGTATTAAAGGATACTCTCAAATTTTGTTTGAGATAAAGATTTCTAGGGTGGATAATTGGGTCTTCCCAAAGAAATTCTTTCCTATGTATATTTTCCCCAAGACTTTGTAAGAAAATAAAGGAGGAATCTGAAATGGTAACAATCTGTGTAGTGTCTAAAGTCAGCATGTCTACGGATTGGACCCGGGGACAGAAAGATCGGAAGTCTGGCAGAAACAGGCGAAACTGCATTTTATTTTGGGGACTAACTGCCAATCAGTGAGAGTTACAGAAAGTGAAGGGTGTGGCTATGCAGATGAATCTCTAAAAGCAATTTATTATTGGAAACAGGAAAAATAACTGAGTGTCGTGAACAACATTTAGCCCAGTACATACTTTGGGAGAGCAGTATTTGAATTTATTTTAAAGTTGATTTAAATTTAATCAGAACAATATAAAGAGATAATATCGGCTTATGTCTACCTTCTCCCCACCTTGCGTGAGTTTACTGGTACATTTTAGGTATATATTATGATCACATTCAACACTGAAAATTTGTACCTGTACATGATGTTTCTTGATTCTCATTTTTTAAAGACAGGGTCTCGCTTTTGTAGTTCATGCTGGTGGAGAGCTCACTATGTAGCTCAGGCAAGACTCGAATTTACAGCAATCCTCCTGCTTCTGTCTCCTGAGGGCTAGGATTACAGACATGAACCACACATCACAATGGTTACCAAGGATCAAACCATGAGGCTGTTGTGCAATGGCCAGTGATCTCAGACCTTTAGTGATAAACAAACATTACATTTTCTTTCAGTGTGAATGAATTCAGGTTGCTATGTCCAATTTGGCATTTTCTGAAGATTTCTTGATGTCATAGTTCATAAATAATGTTCCCTTGTTTTGAGCTACATGACTTTCTTTACCAACAAGCTTTGCCATTCCATGATATATATTTCTAAACAGTGTGCTTGAATTTCTAGGTTACTCCAAAATTGATGGTTTTATTCTGGTTGTTGGCTTAAGTGTTCTGGGAATTAAGAGCGCCGGTCTCATTTGTCCCCTGTGTCAGGAATCACTGGGGTATCAGCTGCTTAAGAAGGAAAACAAGGCCAGCTTCTTTCTGAGGGAATACTAAAGATGTGAGAAGCTCTGGATCGGAAGGCAAAACTCCAGAGACAATGAGAAGATCGGTGGCTGCCAGTGGTTTGAAAGAAGAGAGGAAGAGAGGGGTGAAGATGAAGCAGAGAGAGTCATTATTTTTAACAGTTGCACTACATAATGCTTACCTTCCCTGGGTGGAGTTGGTACGTGGACATAGTATGTCCTTATTCCGTTTGTCATCCCCTTTCCCTCCCTGCCCCCTTCATCTCTCGATCCCTCTGGGCTGGGTACCCACGTCAGTGGCACCAGTCCTCTTGGCAAGTACAGGGTCTTGATCCAATTCACTGTACCAGAAAAAACAAACAATCAAACAATCTCCTGATTCCCTTCCCATGTGAGAAACATGTCTCCTTACCTCCTATTATTTTTCATTTTGTTCTTCATTTATGATTGGAGTTTCCATATAAGAGAAACCATGTGATATTTAAAATGTGTAATTACCATATGTTCTTTAATCATTGATCTGTTGATGGAAATATAAGTCCCTTCCAAGATTTAACTATTATGAATTGTTCTGCTATAAACACGACTGTGAATGTGTCCCTGTAATATGACATCTTTAGCTCTTTAGTGAAGACACCTAGAAAAGGAATATCTGGGTGAAGTGGAGTGTCTAGGTTTTGTTTTTCTGAGGAATTTCTCTCCATACTGATTTCCACAAAGATTATACTAGCTTACATTCTCACCAGCAGTGAAGAAAGGTCCCCCCTTCCCTGTAGCCTTGCCAGCACTTATTATTATTTGACTTCTTGATGATGGCTGTTCATGTTCATGTTTATTGATCATTTGTACTTTTTCTTTGAAGTGGTTATGGATTTCCCTTGATTAGTTTTTGAATGAGTCTTTTATGTTGGGAGGGTCCATTCCTTAGCCAGGACCAATCTCAGGAATATACAAAGAACTATTTTCCCTTTTTGCTGTTCAATTTTTATTTTTATTAGTTCATGTTTATAGGACATACTGGTCACATCCCTTGTGGGGTGTTGATACAGGGGAACATATATTCTTATATACATAGATTTTACTGAGCTAAAATCCCAACTATTGGCAGGCAACAGCCATGGAGTAAGAACAAATAAAATTCTGAGATTTTGATCTATATTAATATCTCTCACTGTATTAATTTCCTGAGCACTGGTGCCATTACCTGTTTTCTCTGAACTGTTAAGTGATGATCTTCAATTTCTTTATGGCCTTTGGATGAATATTGACCTTAGGTATGTACTAGTTCAACTTCCCCAAACTCAACTAAGAACTCATAGATGTAATTAAATTAAATCCAAAGAATACTAAAACTTTAATGTTTAAAAATTATAAAAATTTAATTTTATATTTTCATAATATTAATTAGGTCATCTTACATTTCATATACTATCTGAGTTCCATAAAAATAAACTCATAAGAGACAAAGTTCCTTAGTTTTATAACAAATTTCAGTTCCAATTTTTTATTTACATCACACTTTATATTTTATTTAAAATGTTTTTTCTTTTCCATGCAAAAGTTTTTTAGAAAAATTTTTATTATTACATATTTTCCATACATAGGGAATTTGTGCCTGTATGTAATATATTGTTCTTTATTAATATTTAGTTCTTAATTCACCCATTTGCCTTATATCTCCATTTTGAATCTGGGTAGCAAAATCTCTCCATTTTTTTTTTTTTTTTAGAAAGAGCATGTTTATTTTAGGTCTTTGTGTGAAAATCCAAATCCTGATATGAATTGAAAGCACCATGTCAATTCTGCTTTGTATGATATTTGATCATGAAAGAAACATGTTGGTTATTTATTACCCACATTTCTTTTGGGTAATGTCAGTTCATTTGTCATTTGTTCAAAGCCAAATGAGCTGACCAGATACTGGCCTCTATGGGGAAAGAGCAGAAATTTATTTTTAACTATCTAGACCATGTCAAGTTGGTTCTCACCCCTGTATTTCCAAGAAATCTTGTTGAAAGGGCTGGCCATCTGCAGTGGTGCTGAAGTTTTCATTTTGCAGGCACCTACGTTTAGGCAGGAGGGAGACCACATTTCTTGACCCTCCCTATGTGCTTCTGCCCTAGGCCTGCACCTTCTGGAGCATCACTGATTCCTGAAAGCGGAGGAGCAGAGCTGGCCTCGTGTTCAGTGTGTCACAAAATATCGTGGGCGCTGTCCCATTTGGAGGTGAGTACCATGTGGCCTGGCTTTTTCCATTTTGCATACCCTTGGCGTTCATCTCAAGGAACTCAGTTCATCAGTCTGACAGTGAATGGATGTAAAAAAATAAAATTTAGTGTATACCCTCATTAAATGTCCATATGACAATTTGTTCCAAAGGATCATGTTGGAAATAATGTACTTTATAGCCTTTAACAAATCAGAAACATCTGTTCAGGCCGAAGCATATAATTTACACAGATATATATATCAACTTAAGATAATTTGTTATGTTATCAAGTCAGATGTTAGTTTTCACTTAGAGGAGGTTTGAAAGTTTTCAAAGACCCATATACAAGTGATGACCTCACAGCCGGGGTCAGGGCCTTAGACTAAGGCAGCATTTCACTGTACTGTCTTAATGCTTGGAGCTTATATCACTTATCCAGAAGGACTGGTATTTCCATTTAGGGGGAAGGTTGGGAAGCATTATTCTCTTCTTTATTTAGAACTTAGGAATTGATTACTTCTGGAATTTTTTACTTAATATTTCTCAACTATAATTAAATGAAAGTATAAAAGGTAAGAATATGGATAAGGAGCTGTACCTTAAGTCTACAGTTTGTCTATTTGCTTTCTGATATCTTGTGACATCTAAATAATTTTAAATTTTCTTCTAAGATTTCTTTTTTTGAGATTTGTATATCTATGTGGAGTATATTATGGTAATTTGATATATGTATATAATGTGAAATAATTAAATTATGATAATAGGCCATCTTTTCAAAAAGTAATCATTTTTAAATACATCATAGATTTTTTTTTTTAAGCCAGTAGCTATCCTACTGTGCAAAAGAAAGTGTCAGAACTAATTCCTCCTCTGCGAGGTGCCTCCGACTGGACCTCTCATCCTGCTCTCCCTCTGCCCTGCCTAGTCTCTACAACGGCTCTCCTATTCTGATCTGGTATAAGACTGACTTTTCAGTTTCCACGAATGAATGAGAATGTGTAGTATGTGTCTTTGTGTGTCTGGATTATTTCACTTAACATAGGACTTCCATTTTGGTCCATATTGCTGCAGGTAACAAGTTTTCATTCTTCTCTGTAGCTGGATAACATTCCAATATGTATATGTCTATTATATTTTCTTTATCCCTTTATTCCTGTTGGGCATTTGCTTGATTCTATACTTTAGCTATTTTGCATATGCTGCTGGATGTTTATTGGGAATGCAAGTATTTTCTTGGTGTAATGAATTCAGATCCTTTGGCTATATATGGCACCTAGTGGTGGAACTGATGGATTATATTTTTAAGTTTTTGAGGACTCTATACAATAGTTTGCATAATAGCCATACTAATAATGTACAGTCTCAGCAACAGTGTATAAGAGATAACGTTTCTCTGCATCTTGGCCAGCATTTGTATTATCTTTTGATGATAGCCATGATAATAGAGATGAGATAATATCTCTTTATAATCTTGATTTACATTTCCCTATTGATTAGTGAGATCAAGCATTTTTTCATATACTTGACTATTGCTATATTTTCTTTTAGAAGTATGTGTTTAGATTTTCAGCCCATTTAAAAACATTGGCTCTTTTTGTGGTTCAGGTTTTTAAGTTTGTTATATATTCTGGAATTAATTCCACATTTAAAGGCTGGTTTACAAATATTTTCTTCTTGGCTGGAGATTGTCTCTGATTATTTTCTTTGTTGTGATGAAGGTTCTTAGTTTGACATAATCCAATTTGTAACTTTTAACTTCTGTTGCTTATGCTTTTGAAATATCCTTTGAAACTCATCATTTACACCAGGGTTTTAAAGTCTTTCTACATATTTCTGTGCAGTGATTTCAAGGTTTCAGATTTTAAATTGACATCTTTCTCTCATTTTGAATTGACCTTTATATGATAAGAGGAAGGGATCATTTTGCTCTTCTGCCTATGAATATCCAACTTACCAGCGACATTTATTGAAGAGACCGTTTTTACTCCACTGATGTTCTCAGTGCTTCTGTCAAAAATCTGTAAGATGTGTGAACTTTGACTGATTTCTCATTCTCCATTTTGTTCCTCTCAGTCTGTTTTTATGCCAATGCCACATTCTTTTGGTTACTCTCGATTTGTTGCATATTTTAAAGCCAGGTATTGTGGTGCTTCAGCTTTGTGGGTATTTATTTATTTATCATTTTGGCTATTCTGATCTTTTTGCTTCCATGAGAATTATAGAATTTTTTCCTATTCCTTTGAAGAAAGTCATTGATATTTTAATAGGAATTGCATTGAATTTGTAGATTGCTTTGGGTCATATTGTCATTTTAACAATGTATATTCTACTGATTTATTAAAATAGGCTATCTTTCTACTGTTTTTATATCCTCTATAATTTGTTTTATTAGAATTTTATAATTTTTATTGTGATATTATAGCCTGTATCTTGATTTTCCTCCAAAGCCTTATGTGAAGTCTTTATATTTACAATTATATCTTTTTCCATTTGGAATCTATTTTTTTAGTAATGTGATGTAGGGGGATTTTTTTATTAGTATTTAACTGTACCAGATATTATTCACTAAATGCATTATTTATATTTATCAAAGTAAAAATAGTAGTTTGGCATATTATGAGGTATTTTGGTAATATCGGAGATCCTATTTCTGTGTTATCAGTTCCCTGCCACTACACTGAGTTGACCACTGTGGAAAGGAAAGAAACTATTGATATTCAAACCAGGCAAGTCAAACACAAAGGACCACAAGTCCAGATAATTTCACAAGTGCTACTCCTGAAAGTTAGAAGGCACAGAGTGTCTTGGTGATACGAAGAAAAATGTTTCCTATAAAAATTTTATAGTAGAGAAATTAACAGTCAAGTTTATGATAGAATCAAAACTTTTGAAAACATACCTAGTTCCAAAATGTTCACCTCATTTGTCTCTTTTCTTTTCTTTTCTTTCTTTTTTTTTTTTAAAGACAGGGTCTTACTTTTGTAGTTCAGGCTGGCCCTGAGCTCACTGTGTACCCCAGGCTGGCCTCGAACTCAGCAATCTTCCTGCCTCTGCCTCTCGAGTGCTGGGATCACAGGTGTGAGCACCATACCTGGCTGTGTCTTTTCTTAGGAAAATGATGGAGAGGAAAACAAAGGATGTAAGAGACGGAGATGCACTAGAGGACAGAGGCCAAGGATGCTTCCAGGATGAGGGCTAAGGGGATCCCAGGACCAGAGAGTACGTGCATGAGAGAAGAAAAGCTTTGATCGGAGAAGGTCAGAGAGACCCAAGACAGATTTCTCCAGGAGAAAGAAACCGATAAAATCTTGATCTGTCTGATGGTCTTTGGAGGAGATTTAGAAAGCTGACATAAGATTCAGGGCTTGAATTAGTGATAGATGTATAGAACACTGGGCAGATTATTGAATAGTGACACAGTTACTAGATTCAAAGAAAAAGTTTAAAATCCTGATGAGGGAAAAATAAAAATAATTCATTTCATACATTACCTGTGGGTAGTGTTTATATAATTGTTTAATCCACACCATGATTATTGAAATGAACAGAGCCGAATGTTGGTAATAGCAGGAAGATACAAATCCTCACCTTCTATAATTGGAAATTAAAAAGGAAAAAATCAAAAGAACATTATAAATATACCATTTGAAGATATGGATGGATATGTGAAGGTAATTGCCTACATGTGATACATATTATTGCCTTTAAAGGGGAAAAAGTACAGGAGAGAGGGCCAACGGACTCACAAACAGAAAACTCAGAAAAGTAAACCAAAGTAATTTTCCAATTGAATTTTCAGGTGCATTTGGTTCAATTTTAAGTTTTCATGTGCATACTAATTCTGCTACCACTTTAGAGAATGTTTTAAAAACAAGCATAAGATTCAGTGATTTCATCTGATGTTAGTAAACAGTTCCAATATCCAAAACAGCTTCCTTGTGGATTTTGTGCACCTTCCCTCCCACTACATTGTGCTGTGTACTCGGCACCTTCGTGATATGTATGGCAATAGTCCCAACACAGAAGAGGAGGCAGAGTTCTGCTAAATGCCTCTTCTCTTTAGCTCAGACAAAAATGGTGGAAACACATCTAAAAATCATGCCTGTTACCTTTTTTTGTCCTATTTCATTTCTGGCCTCAAGTAAAAGCACTAAAAAATCAACGAGTTATTCTGAAATTTCCAGTACAAGTGTTCAGATTCAAGACTTTAATAAGTGTAAGTTAGTTCTGGGAAAGGCTGCTCAACTCAGGCTCAGACTTCCGTCTTGGAAAGATTGACTTGCTGAGTTTTATATGCTCACAGCTTTTCTAAAAGTATTTTTCTTTCTCTCTTCTTCATGCCCGCTGTTTAGTTTATATCAAAGCCTATCCTTTCAAGATAGTTCTGTTGGTGAAGTGTTCCATGGGCAAGTGAGCACCTGTTCTTTTACACTGCCACATTCAGTGTGTCTCTGTATCATCTTTGTGCATACCCATGGGCTTTGAAGTTCAGAGTCCTCCAGCAGTGGTGTCTTTATTCCCTAATCTCTGGAAGACTCCTGTTGTTATAAGGAGCATCACAGAGTTGAAAAAGGATGATGCTGCTTTATGTAATTCAGAACTGAGAGGTAGGATTTTGACCTCTAAAGAAATAAGATGTGACTTACATAAAAGTGGATATCCTCTCACATCTACAGGACTATTATATGATTTGGTTTCACATTTTATTGACATCCCACATTTGTGTTTTTAATATCTATTTTATCATTTAGGCCATAAGTCTGTGGAAATTTTTGGATGTGATTATTCATGCTCTTTGGTTTGGTGATTTCTTTTTTCCTTTCGTAGATTTGGTCACATATGTATAATATGTGTATGTCATTGAGAGAGAGAGAGCCGAGGGAGGCGGAGGGAAAAACAGACAGACTCAGTGCTGGGATTAGAGCATGCATTTCCACATCCAGTTAAAAATTACATAGTATTAAAATGCACTCCAAATTTTCCACCATTGCTTTTAAGTTCTCAAATAATTAAAACCATTTTTCATTGTAGCATAACGTACATGTTATAATATTTTTATGATTTATTTAAAAAGTTTTATTAGTATATATTTCTAGCACATAATGATAGCATTCATCATGGTGTGTTGGTACATGTGCATAACAGATTTTAATCCCCCCCCTTAATCTTTTCTCATTTGCAAAATATCTGTTCTCCTGTTAAAAGTACAGTTCAGTGGTATTAGGTAGATTCATATTTGAATCTACCACCATTTTTGCAAATACCACCATATTTGCAACCGCCACCATTATCCACCTCCAGGACACTTTTTGTCTTGTAAAACAGAAACTCTGTACCTATTAGGCAATTGCTCCTACTCCCTGTTATACAAACTCTGGTGACGACCATTCTAATTTCTGTCTCTATGATTTTGACTATGTTAGTTACCTCCTATAAGTGGAATCCTACAGGATTTTTCTTTACTTAGCTGGATTGTTTCCTTTAGCATAATGACCTCAGTGTTATTTCATACTGTCTAAAAACTGCAGGATATCTTCTATTTTGAGGCCTGAATAATAATCAGTTGCCTTTATATATTATGCTTTGCTTAGCTGTCTGTTGATGCACTCCTGACTTGATTTCATACTTTAGTTCTTGTAAATGATAGAAGTAACACCGCTAAGAATATCTGTGTACAAGCATTTCAGTTCTTTAGTGTACATTTGGATGGTATATATTCATATAGTAATTACATTTTAAGATTTGTGAGGAACTACCATATTGTTTCCATAGCGGCTACATCATTTTAATTTCCACTAGCAAGGCACAAGGATTCCTTTTCTCTACATCCTTGTCTACCTCTCTCTCTCTCTCTCTCTCTCTGTATCTCTTTTTCATAATAATTTTCCTAGTGAGTATGAAGTGGGATCTCCTTGTGGCGCTCATTTGCATTACCCTAATTATTAATTAATGATATTGAGCATTTTTTCATGTATGCATTGGCCATTTTTGTATCTTTTTAGAGTAATATTCAAATCCTTTACCTATTTTTTATTGCATTACTTGCTTTTTTGTTGAGGAGTGAAGAGTCCTCTGTTTGTCCTGGATATTAATGCCTTATATGTGATTTACAACTATTTTCTCCTGTTTTATGTTCATTTTTGGCCAAAAATGTCACTGGGAATTTGATAGAGATTATAATAAAACTGTAGATAACTTTGGGTAGTGTTGAGAACAATATTAGTATGTAACCAGGGTGTGGCTTTCTATTTATGAATATCTAATTTATTTGGAAAATTTTTACAGTTTTAAGTGCACCCATGTTTCATTTCTTTGATTAGTTTCTAAGTATTTTATTTTTTCACATTACTGTAAATGGATTTATTTTCTTAATTTCTTTTAGAGTTAGTGTATAGAAATGCACTTAATTGTGGGTTCACCCTGCTGTGTCACAGAACATATTTTATATGACATCAGTCTCTTTTAAGTACATTGAAACTTGATTTGTTATTCTTTTTCTTACTTTTTATCTTTTCAGTACATGTTTGCAGTGTATAATTATTATATTTATCTTGGGGAATTGGTATGTGCTCATGACATATTTTAATTGTCTTCATTCTTACCTCTCCCACCCCTCCTACTCCTTGCGTCATGTATTGAGACTTCATTTGTTACCTAACATAAGATGTGTCTTGGAAAACGTCTTGTGCCCACTTGTTGTTGGGTGAAGTATTTTGCATAAACCTTTTGGATCCAGTTGGTTTAGTGTGCTGTTTGCATCCTCAGTTTCTTTATCTTCTGTCTGATTTAAAGACAATATCGTGAATGAATTAATGAAAACTCCATCTTTGAAATTATTATAACTTCTTGCTTTACTAAACTTTTTATTAATATATCATATCCTTTATCTCTTGTAAACTTGTTTGATTTAAACTCTATTTTGTCAGATATTAACACTCTTTTTGGTAGCTATTTGTACAAAATATTTTTAGTTGCTTTTTGATGTTCAACTTGCTTGTGTCTTTGTATATAAGGGGTCTCTTGTTAGATCGTGTATAGTCAAGTCATACACCTTTTAAGTCCATTATGGTGGCCTCTATCTTTAAGACAAGAATTTGATTTTTAAGGCAAGAGTTAGCATTGAGAGTAACTGTTGATAGACTTACTTGTGTTGTTTTGGGACTTGTTTTCTATGTGCTGTGTAGCTTTTTTATAGTTGACATCCTACATAAATGCCTTCCTTTGTGTATATTTGATTTTTCTGTAGTAAAGTGTCTTAATTTTCTTCCCATTCCCTTTTGTGTACTATCCATAGGATTTTATTTGAGGTTATCCTGATGATTACATTTGACATTTAAATTTATAGCTCTAATTTATAGCAGGAATTCAGTCCTGCTTAATTTCAAAAGCAGACAAACCCACTGTTTCTTTACAGTTCTGACTTCATTGCTTTGGTTATTAGTATCACCACATTATATCTTTATACCTGTGTATAATGTCCCAAAACATCAAATAATAATTGGCCTTTTAAAATGCATAACATTCACAAATTGTGTAAAAATAGGTAGTAAAGTTATAAAATATAGTGGTAATATTAATTTTCAGTTGATACTTTTGAAATATTGGTTTTTAAATCATGCAGAAAACAAAGAATGGCTCTTCAAACCATTGTTAAAATAATGCTAGTTTTTATCATTGCCCACGTGTTTATGTTTACCAAGATGCTTATCTCATTCTGTGATTTCAAGTTTCCATCTAATATCATTTCATTCCAACAGCAAACCTGTTTGCAGGATTTTTCAGAGGGCAGGTCTGGTTTTAGTAACCTCTCTCAGCTTGCTTTTCCTAGGAATTTCTTCTGCAGTTTCCGAGGACATTTTACTGGATATGGGATTTTTGATTTAACAGTTTGTTTTCTTTTTAGGATGTAGACTTTCTCAGCCCACCACCTCTGGACTGTAAAGCAGCTTAGGGGATTTTGCTGCTCATCTAACAGAGGAGAACTGCTTTATGATCTGTCTCTTCTCTCTTATTGCTTTCATGATTCTCTGTCATACACTCTGTCGGGGTCTAGATCACAGTTCATCCTACTAGAATTCTGTGAACTTTGTGTATTTTTATATTTTTGTCAAACTGGGGGAAATTTTGGTTATTATGTTTTTGCAAATAATCTCTTCTGCTTTCTTTCTCTGCTTTGCTTTTGGAACTATCCCAACAGGAATGTTGGTCTGCTTGACCTTGTCCCACGGGTCCCTTGGGTACTGCCTTGGGTACTGGGTACTTTGCTTGTTCTTGAGATAAGAAAGCTGAGATTGAAGTTAAAGGAGGAATAGTTTATTGTGTGGCTCACAGTTTGTAAATATCTCAGCCCATAATGGCTGGTTCCAAGGCAGGGTGGCATGGCAAAGAGCCACTGCAGAGACAAAAAACAGTTCCTGGTATAGAAGTGGAAGGCAGGAAACAGCAAAAGCAGCAAGCAACACCAGCTTCCCTGTCCCTTTCCCCTACACCCTATCCAGGCTACGCTCTCGGCGTGGGCAGCACCTGCACTCAGGGCGGGGGGCCTTCCCGCCACACCCAGAATTAGTGTAGTAACCACTTCCCCTAAATTTTCCCATGACACACTCAGTCCCAGTAGCACACACTTTGGGTCCAGCCACCTCTGAAAAGCCCCACCTCTGACTGTGTGAGGCTTTGGAAGAACATCTAGACACAAGCTGTAACAGGTTCATTCACTTTTATTTAATTTTTCTTCCTGTTCCTCAAACTCAGTAATTTCAATTATCCAATTTTCCAGTTCACTTTTCTTTCTTCTGCCTGCCAGACTGTGCATTTTCATTTTAGTCTTCATATTTTTTCATTTAGTCATTACAGCTCTAGAATTTCTTGTTTCTGCTTCAGTTTTCTAGCTCTTTATTGGTATTTGAATTTTTGCTTGTATATCATTTCTTGACATTCTACACGTTTTCTTTTAGTTTTTGAAGATCATTAGGGTAATTGTTTAAAAATAATGAGTAGGTTTGCCATCTGCTGTTTCCTACAAATGATTTGTTTTGTTACTTTCAACCTGCCATAATTTAGTGTTTCTTGTATGTCTCATGTTGTTCTTGAAGCCTAGACATTTTAATCAAAGAAAGTGGTAAGTCTGATGATCAGGTTTGTCCCTTCTGCAGGATTTGCCATCTTTTGTTTTTGTTTTGTTTTGTTTGTTGCAGAGTGTCTCCATTTCGAGGATTAATCTGGGAAAGATCTTCATTCATCTTTTCAGAGCTCCATCCTTTCTTTAGACAAGCACAGTGACTTTTAAATATTCTCCATATGTAAGTTGCTTTTCAATCTTGATTTCTGACTCGTAAAAGGGGAAAACAGAAAGATAAATAATGGGGAAAATGCCAGGTCTTTAGTTGTCGCGGAAGTGGCTTCAGCCTGAGGAGGAAAGGCTGTTAACGGTGGAAGAGGGCTCTGTGTCTGCGTCTCCACCACCAGAGGGAGCAGTCAGCTCCCGAAGCACAGATCACCAGGGTCGTACTTCCCACTTTGCCATGTGCAGTTACTGTAAGACCAAATGTGTGGCTATGAGGCTGGTGAGGGATGGCTAGCCTCTGCTGAGGTAAGGCCTAGGGTTGATCAAAATTAGCTACAGTAGCATCCTTTTCTTGGAAGTTGCAAACATTCAATAGATCCTAGAATTTCAAAACAGTTACATCAGATGTATTGCTAATAAAAATTAATGTAATAAAATAATAAAATAAGCCAGGCAATTATAAAATAAAATTTATATTATAAAATATAAAAATAAAATAAGATAATGTAAATTATAAAATACTATAAATTATAACATAATGTAAATTAGAGTATACTTACAAGATAAGCTCATAGGAAGCTGTGTCCACATAGCGACAAGGACATCACCAATGCTGCTGGAGGTGCTTGGTTGCTGCTGTTCAATCTCATCTTTGTGTTCCTTCTCAAGAGTTAATTACCAAGCCATATCTTGCATGTATAATTTTCTTACATTTAAAACAATTTTCCGCTGCGTATAAAATATATTTCTTAGTTTTACCTGTTTTAAACTCAATTAATTATTCACATAGAAAGCAATAGATCAGATTCTCATGTCAGATCATGTGCCCAAATCAATCTTTTCACTTTTTAACCTGTGCAGTCTTACTTCTGCTTATGAAATCTAACCTTGACCAAAGCATCACAGGTCGTCACTGTGTTAAATCCAGTGGTGATTTTTTCCCTCAATATTCCTACTTAAACTTTTAACTTTTTTTTAATAGCAAATGTTTTCTTCTTTTCAAATTAGCCTTCACTTTTGGCTTCTGTAATGATAAATTCTTTTAATACTTAGTCTCCCTATGTAGCTTTTTCTTTCCAGGGCCCTTCCTTTGCATTCACTCCTGTGCTCGATCTCTATGTTTTGGAGTTCCTCAGAGCCTACTCCCTTATGGTTTTATACTGTTTTGAGATAATCTTCTCCATACCTGTGGATTTCCACACTACCAACTACCCGTTGACGACTTCTACCTTCACACCTCCACACCAGCATTCTCCTTGCCCTCAAAACACACAGGAATCCGTGTGTCTCTGCTTGATGTACACTTGAGTGTATTATATTTATATTTATAAATTAATATTATTGCAGCTGAACTCACAAGGTTTTTGTGAGACTGGGGGTCTCCGTATCAATAATCTGCTTAGTCGCTCAAATCCAAGGCCCAGGATTTTCCTTTTCGTTTTGTGTCCTCTCACTAGCAGCGCTCACCTCACACAATGCTGTGTCTTCACAGTCAGTCTTCAGGATCTAGCTCGTGGTCTCCTGCTTCTCGCCATTTTTCTGCCATCACTTGGTTAGATTACGTGCGTGCGTGTGTCGTCTGCTTTGCAGTAATAAAATCTGAATTGATGTTTCCTCTTCTGTACTCACCCTCTCCACTATAGTCTTTACCAATCAGTCACTGAAAGTCTTTCTCTAAAAACATAAATCTAACCATGATATTCCTCTGCTTAGCAAAATTCAATGTAATCAAAATAAAACGCACACTCCTCTGTGCAACAGACTGCGCTCTGCGTAGCCCCTCTTGCTTCTCCCTCGGTTTCTTGCCGAGCCATGCTCCTCCCTGTTCAGGATGTGCCAGCCGCGCTGGCATTCCGTCTCAGCCTCCCCTCATCTCTCCCCCTCCGAGCAGAGTGCTCTCTCCAGGCTCTTGGAATGGCTCACATCTTTTTCTTCTTAAGTCCGTGGATTCCGCAGATGTGCCTTCTCCCATGTCTCCATCCCAGCGCCATCTCCTTCCACTCACTCTCCTTGCCCTTCCGAACCGTCCCTCCCACCGTCGTGCCTTGTGTTAGTTTCCCGTGATTGCACCGACACATCGCCATAAACAGAGTGGCTGAAGCAACACAGATTTTGCCCCTCACGATTCTAGAGGCAAAATGTCGAAAGACAACGTGCTGACAGGCCTCAGATCCCGGGGGTTCCGGGGGAGAAGGCATCCTCGGCACTCCCCAGCGTCTGGCTGCCTGTACATTTCTTCACTCACGCACGCGTCATTCCAGTCTCTGCCTCCGGGCCGCACGCCTCTTCCTTTCCAGTCGGTGGGAGCCGCTTTTCCTTTCTCGTATGAGAGGAATATTACAATATTACAATCCTTGTAATAGGATTGGGGTCTACCAGACAACCTCGGGGACTCTGAACTTAAAATCCTTCATTTAGTCACGTGTTTTAGAGACACTGCACATCCTTTAAAAAATATTCACAAATTTCAATAAATGGAATTTGATGCCCCTGGGTGACTGTTGACTTATTACACAATCTGTCGTGGCTTTCTGATGATCATATTTTAAATAACTTTCCTACATACGGTACATTTGTATTTGTTTTTTACTTACTGGCTAATTGTCATTTTCTCTTGGACTAATAATTTTTAACGGAAGTGTCATGGGAACCAAAAATGCAACTAAGTTTTCTAGAAACCAGAATGAAAATGGAAAAGAAATATGTAAAATTAACTTGAGGATATATTTTATTTAACTCAGTATAACCAAAATATTACCCTTTCAATGTGAAATCAACCTAAGAAGTATTACTGAACTACTTAGGATTTTGGAGGGTGGTTAAAAAGTCTTTTCTGTCTGGTATGTGATTTGTACTCACAGAGTAGCCACATTTCAAGTGCTCAGTGGCAACAAATGGCTGGTAACTACTGCTGAATGGACACACGGCACCAGACATGTAAAACATGTCAGGCTCTGTGCATTTTAGCACCAATTTGAGCCTTATGATATATGTATGTATATGCTACATATATATGCTACCTATAAATAAGTTATGTGAGCAAAAAGGTACTAGCGAAATGCCATGCCAAGTCACTTCAAAATTCTCTCAACACCAAAATAGATACCTTTGCAGAGTATCTGAATGTAACTGTCAGGACAAAAATTAAGTATTTATGGTTGTGAAATTCTCTGGGTAATAAATTTCACAAGTTTTATCATATAAGAATATTTTATTTAAATGTTGGGGGGACTTGTATTTAATATTCTGAAACTTGGAGAAGTGAAACTTTAATACTACATATTTAATTACAGTTTTTTTCTTTAGTTATGGTAAATTGTACTAACGAAAATCATGGTAAAATTCATCCTCTTAAATATTTATTGTCATATAATATTTTAGACTTGAGCCATGGGGAAATAACATTAACAGCTCATAGAGAAATTCAAACACTAATGAAATTCAATCTTTAATGGTTTATGCATAATTTTGGACTGACTAATGTGAGGCAATGCATGCATATTCAATTAAAAATATTAAAAGTTATTGAGGAAAAATTTTATTTAATAATAAAATAAGTCCAAAAATGTCTTTAATCAGTGGAAGAATCCTCAGAAGTAGAAACAAAACTCTATCAACTTCAACATCTCTGGACAACCAATTTAATTAATTTAAGACAACTTCCAGAGCTCAAGATCCAAGAAAATGAGCTATTTTCTTTAAAAATTCTGACTCATCTTGGGAGCATTAAAATTAATAGGACATAGGTTCTTGAGTTCTACTCATTTGTGAATGTGTTTTCAGTAAGTACTCATAATTGAGGTTGGGATCTGACAGTCCCTTATATATAACCACTGCGAATACACATTGACTTCTACCCCATTAATATTTCAAGGAATTTGATTCATAGTTTTATAAAATGAACACACCCATGAAGGAACTAACGTCGAAAACAAATCTTGTTGCAGACTGGCGCAATGCACTATGTCCATAAAACATTAAGATTAAAAGTACAATGACAGCATTTCAGCCCATGAACTGATTCTTTCCTACAAGACTCTGGCAAGGAGGTGGTGGAGAGGAGGAGGGCCGACCCGGGGAAGTCACACCATAATCACCTCATCACGTTTTGCAAGAATCTATGCATAGGTCTGTTGATGCTTCATTTCTTAGAAATTCTGAAAACTGCCTATGAGCAGCGATGATAGCACATAAACATTTGCTTTGCATCCATGTCAACTTTAATTCCTGACCCCTTCTTCCTCAGAAGTGGCCTGGCTCAGGCGCTGGGTCTCTCTGGGGAATGCAGGTGGCAGGGGCACAGGCGGCACCTCAACTCAGTGGTGTCCCGTGTCGCTGCACTGCCACAGAACTGTTAGCAGCTGCTGCACCTCAGCCAGCCCCAGTTTGGACAAGGCTCCTTGGCTGCTTCTTCCCTTGCTGTCCCGCTCGGTGCCGTGGCATCTTTGGGGTACCACTTCTGATTAGACTCAAAGCCTGGGGAAAGTAAGGATGCTCGAGGACACTTAAAGACATGACTCCACCATCAGGGCCATGTGCATAAGGAGCCACGGTTAATGAGCGGGAACATCTAACCATACATGCACCACATGGCCGCAAGGTCACCGGATGTTTTGTCTCCCTGTGTCTCAGCAAGCTGAGGGCAGGCCATGTACCTGCTGTGCGCTAAGGAACCCTGGAGCTGTTTTGTAGCTGTTTTTGCTGAAGGAATAAAGACACACGCAGCCCTTGCACTCTGGGGCTCTGGCACAACTCACATGCTCTGCTGTTGCTCTTACTTTGATAACTGGCTCTCCGCCTCCTGTTCTTATTGGGGAGTTAATTAACTCGCTCCCTGTACTGAAGACTATGTGGACTGAGCGAACCCTCTCCATGGGCCTCGAGAGGCTTGGCCTTGACAGCTGCCCACGGGGACACCTCCCTTCTGCCTTTGCCAGTCCCCCATGCCTGGAGATAGAGGTTTTCTTTCAATTAAAACAAAAGACAAACTACAACCACAAAATCCTTAAACCTATTTCTCCAAGATTTAATTGTATTTTTAAAAACCATATGACTTAGGGCCGGGGAGTTAGCTCAGTGGTTCCGGCGCCTGTCTTGCAAGCGCAGGGACCCGGGTTTGATCCCTGGTAACCACATACCATACTGGGTGTGGAGACTCACGCCCAGCAGCAACCAGTACCACATACCACAGTGCTGGGCGTGGTGGCTCACACCTGTAATCCCAGCACTGGGGAGGCAGAGGCAGGAGGATTGCTGTGATGTGAGTTTGAGGCTGAGCTCAGGGCCAGCCTGAACCACAAAAGCGAGACCCTGTCTCAAAAAACCTAAAAAAAACCCCCAAAAACCGTATGACTTTGCAAGACTATGTTAGTAGACGATATAAATGAACCTGCATATTCGAGGCTTCAGTGAGTTATGAAAGTCACACCTAATAATTTACAAATATTGATATCAAAGAGTGAGAAATAAGTAGTGACAGGTAAAAGAATTATATAAAGTTCTGAATACTGAGCACAAAATTGAATAAATTTCATATGTTTAAGCCTAACATGGTATCTGAGCATGTTACAAGAATTAAATGATTTATTAAAAATTGTTGCTAAAAGAACTTTTCAGTGTTTACTCAAGTAATCAAAAATTTAGATAATTGAAAACCTATGAAATAGTTTTGCCCTCAGAGCTTCTGAGCACCCATAGAAGGAATAGTAATGAAACATTAGAGGCCAGATCAGATATATTGAGAATCAAAGATGAAAGTCCATCACCCGGGAGGACAACATCTATGAAGAAAGAAAAGTGACTGAGAGTGAGAAGAGTGGAACTACAAATGAGTGAAGAAACAGAGGAGCGTATGTGAATGATCATACGCTTTAACATGTGGAAGAGTGTAACATAATGTGAAATAGTGACTTGGTTATGTTACATATCTTATATGTACACACATGCCACAGGCATAACACATAATGTGATACATATGATACATACTTTGTTTTAATATAGGTAATATAATAAATGTGAACATTGAAATAAATGTAGATCATCACTGCATATTATCCACATTTATCAGGTGACGATATAAATGAACCTGCATATTTAAAAACATGCAGTTTCTTATACAGTTAACTATTTCAGTACCATTCAAGATGGCATAGTACTCTTCACATTTCTGATATACTGACTTTCAACTTTATCTCTTTATACGTTTAAAATCCCGTGGGTATGAACAATTCAAAAGCCTGATCATTACACTCAGATACCATATCTAAGAAGCATCAAGTTTTTAATTATGTTAACAATCACTTTATGAATATATAACTGAAGTGTATATATTTTACTAACAACTATTAGAATCTAATAGAATATTACATCAAATCAGCTGAATTTCCAAAAATCTCATCTGTTTCTCTGATGTTAAGATGAAATGCTTTATACTTTTGAAACTCAGGGAAGCCAATTGAAGTTTGTGTATTTTGTCCATTTCCATTCCTTCACTTAATCTCCCACTGTGTAAATCTCAGTAACAAGCAGGAGCAAATCAATGAGATTTCTTTGGGCAAGATTTATTGGACTGTTGACTGTTCCCCTCTTAGACCAACACTACAACAACTGCATCCATTTTCTTGACTCTCTTATTCCTTTGATTTCCAGATCATTCCATTTCCTGATAGCCTATATCAATTAGACAAAGAACAAGAGGAAGAGAAAATGCTTTGCATTCCTATAGTTTCAGCTGCCATCACCAGGGAAATTCCTGGGCTAGCAGTTTTGTCTCTCCTGGTGTCTCAGAGCAAGTTGTAACTTCTCAAGCTTCCTGGCCCCATCTTTTCTACTTATTTTTATATTACACATCATGGAGTTAGAGCTTGCGTAGAGCATTTTGTGAAGTCAGTAAGCAACATTGAGTATTACAGTCCCTGAGAAACTGGAACTTGCCACCACTGGCAGTTTGTTGACAAATGCATCCCACAGCACAATGGTTAAGGCCCAGTCATTCTCACGAAGGGGGACAAATGAGTTACTTCTGTGTTTGGCACTGCAACTTAGTCAAGTGATGAGATATGACGTCTCCACCATTTTGCCAGCAGTGCAGACTTCCACCTATGTCAGCTTCCCTATAAGAGTGGATTGGGAGTTGATTTATATATGTTTAAATTTACATTAAAAATAGATTACAATATGCACAGTGGATATCTTGACTGCATTCTACTGACTTATCCTGTTCCTTACCCTACCTCCTGTGAACGCATGTACCACCTCTGCTATCCATCCAACCCCAGAGCCTCTTTCATGTCTTTCCTGTCTCTGTGTAGGTGCTGACGCATGATAGAATATCATTCAGAACATTTCTGAGTGTTGTTGTGGCGGTCATAAGTTTCTTCTGGTGTTCTTTGTCATGGAAGTATCTTTTTTCCCCATCAATTTTGAAAGATTGTTTTGTGAGGTACATCAGTCTGCGCTGGAGGTTGTTTTCTTTTCAGCTTGAAATACTCCACTGCAAGCTCTTCTTAACTTGAGAGTGTCTATTCAGAAATCTTGTTTGATTCTGACGGGCTTCCCTTTTTTGATGATATGTATCTTTTTTCTAATAGCTTCTAATAGCCCATTGTTGTGTTGGCTTTCTGTAATCTTGACTATTATATGCCTTGGTGTTAATTTTAAAATCATGGGTAATTGGAAATCTGTATGTCTCACTTATCTGTGTGTGCAATTCTTTTTCCAAGCTTATGAAGTTTTCTGCTATTACTTCTGTGAACCATTTGTTTATTTGTCTGTCTTTATTCTTTCCTGTGTGGGTCTTAGTTTCTATCATTTTCTTAAGGTTCTCTGTTTCTTTCCCATCTTGTTTTTTGAGACAGAGTCTTGCTTTGTAGTTCAGGATGGTCCTGAAATCACTTTGTAGCCTAGGTGAGCCTTGAACTCAAGGCAGTCCTTCTGCCTCTGCCTCAGGAGTGCTGGGATTCCAAGCATGAGTCACCACGCCCGGCACTGTGGTATGTGGTCACCATCAATCAAACCTGGGACCTTGCACTTGCCAGGCAGACACTAGAACCATGGTAAGCGCCTCTGTTTTTATCTGTATCTACTCTAGACTCACTAATTGTGTCCTCCATTATGGTCACCATCTCTGTAATAATTTGAGAAATTATTTCTGATTTGATGTTTTCAAGGGCCTCATTGATCTGCTTTGTTACTTCTGCTATTATCATTGCAGAGAGGCAGGTGGTGGCTTTCTAATTCTTACTGCACCCTGGGTTTGCCTCTGACAAGCTGGGAGTCTGCGGTTGTGACTTGTCTCTGTGTCTTCTAATTTTCTTTTTTTAAGAATTTAATTCCTAAATTGATGCTTACAAATTAGATATGGCTGATAGCTTTATGGCTAGCATTTAGAACCCCTAGGAAAAGGCTATGTCTCAGAGATACCTCCCAGGTGTAGTTAGCCTTTTGGTTTCAGCCTGTTGCGAGATCCTGCCTCTTCAGTTTGGGGGTGAGAAGTTGCTGCCTATTTGGCGTAGCCCCTGGTTCTTTCACCCTGACCTATTGTATCATTTATGACCCTTCGGCAATCTCAGCCTTGGTATACCAAGAAGAAAAATTGATTATGACAGTTATGTCACCATGGCTGGAGTAGTGCAATCAGTAATCACAGTAGCATCAGCCTTGAAAATGACAAACTGTGGCAACTATTGTTTTGCCACCTCTAATTGTATGAACTAGAAATACGGTTATATAATAAAATCTAAGACATATCAGAAAGTTGTAAATAGTAAACATGCCTTTAATATGGCAATTTTGTCAGGAGAGAAAATTTAAAAGTCTTTGGGGAAAAAAATTAGACATGGAAGAAGAAAAAGAGATCAGAAGCAAGGCCATAGGAGAAAGGAAGAACGCTTTGGGAAACTGGTGAGAAGACAGGAAGGAACGAGACAAAGAATTACAAACAAAGAACAGAAGAGCAACAATAAAAAACTAGAAACAATGTTCATACTCATATATAAACAAGAAGATTTAAAATTAAAAACAAACAGGGGCTGGGGATTTAGCTCAAGTGGTCCCGCACCTACCTTGGAAGCACAAGAGCCTGAGTTTGATCCCCTGCACCACAAAAGAAATAAAAAAGAACAAACAAAAAAGCAGCTTTCCCCCAAAAGGCGTGAAAATAAATCCCTAGAGGGCATGTCTCTGCTGTCACTGGGAGACAGTGGGCAGACATACCCAGCTCCATGTTGATTAATCCAAGTTGGCTGTAGATGTATAGCAGGGTAATAGATAATCCCAGCCCCCTGTGCCTTTAGTTCCACTGAGGTTCAGGCTGTTTTTTGGCTGTGAAACTGTAACTCCATTTGTTCAGCCTGCAACACCCCAGGTGCCTCCTGCTGTCTTGAACTTGACTGACCTTCTGCAGACTTGAAGTTAGTTCTATCTCATACACCGAGAGCCACTAAATGGAGCCAGCCTGTAGCTGCTCTGTGTTCTGAGCTCAGTTAGCTCCTTTCCAAGATGGAAACTGTCCAGTTGCCCTCTTCTGAGGATCTTCTGAACCCAGATAACTCACCACTGCAGTCCATTGCTCTGTTCCACTGGTGAATTTTTCTGTGAAGTCCTCTGGGATCAGCAATAGTCACTATGTGTCTTCAGGTTTGAGCAGTCCCTCTCATGCAGCAAGTCAAGGCTCAGGGTAACGCGTCCTTGCCATCTCCTTCTGTGTTGAGGTCTCTTCACTTGCCCGGTGGGCTTCAGTTCTTATCTGGGTCTTACTGGATCCTTCTTCCCTTCTTCCAGTGTTCTGAAACCAAATCTTGGGGGCTATTTTTCTGCTGTTCACTACCTCATCTCAGAAATCTCTGTGACTCTTTTATTTAAAAACTGAAATGTTTTAGATGGAAAAGAACAGGATTAATTTTTCTTACTATAAGAGGAAGGAGAAAAAAATAAATATAATTTATTGCTACTCTATGAGTTCTTAAAGTTCCTGAAGAATAGCAATGAAAATAATTATAAGAAAGTTGGGGAGAGAAATTGAATCTTTTGAGATAAGGAACTGCTGATGTTCTTTTCTTTCTTCCGGGTGAATAAATTTCTTTTACCTAGTTGGGTTTGTGTTTGAAAATTTCCTACCCGTGGCAGGTGGGAACTTTTTAAAGAGTTAGGTCCAGTGAAAGAAGGTATGACATTTATGATAAAATTTATAGTATTCATTCTTCTTATCATTTGTTCAATATTTATTAGCACCTACAGAGTTGTAATACAAATTCATTTAATTTGAAAGGAATTTAAAGGACATGTATGAGTTCAGTAGAGTTCCACAAAGATGAGTGCTTCCAAAGGTGTTTACTTTGGCCAGGTTCAGTAGCACATTCTTATAATCTCAGAATTTTTAAATCTGAGATTAGAGGATTGCAAGTTTGAGGCTGGACTGGACAAGTCAGTGACTTAGCAATACCCTGTCTCAAAATAAAAAATTAAAAAAGTCTGAGGATGTAGCTCCTTGTGAAAGCCCTACATCGAATCCTCAGTTCCAAAAAAATTGTGTTTGACTCTTGGTTGCATCCTGAGCAACACAGCTGACAGGGCCGGGGAGGAATGATCTTCAAATACCAAACTCATAAAGTGTAAAAGATTAAAATGAGAACACAGGCAAGACACAATATATTCTCTTCAGCTCCCAAGCTAAGCTAAAGAGAAATTTGAATTCATATCTCACCTCTGATTTTACAAGCCTTGCAAAGCCATTTCTCAATTTGGCATCATTAGCAGCCTGATGGAGTCACAGTGTCTGCCAGACCAGATCCAGGGAATTGGAAATCAGAGAGAATGGAGTTCTAAGACAGCAACGTAGGAACAGAGCTGTGTTACAGAAATTACAACAACAAATGGCAGAGTAACTTTAATAAAAAATGCTTGAGAGCAATGACGAATTTATTCATGATAGTGACGGTGTTTTTCTAGATGAATTTATAAAAAGCAGATTCAAAGAATTTTCATTGAAATTTTAATTCAGTGAAATCAAATTGCAAAAATCATTGAACTAAATCTTTTTTGTAATAGATATAATTTTAGATTTTAAATAATATAGTGCAGTCTATCATTGAGTGGATACTTTATTGACAGCAGATATTATTCTGCAGGGTGCTACATTATTACACAGTTATACAACCCAAATGAGTATTGATTAGAGAACAGCCTCCAACAGATTTATGCCATTCTATAGGAACATAGAAAACACGATTTCTAAAGGAATGACCCAAAAACAAAGAATCCCTGGAAAAGCTGTTGCACCAAACATTGCAACAATGAATTTTCTCTCTGCAATTCTGTTGGCTAGTTTTAAATTGTTATCTCCAGATAGGGTTTTGGCAAGTAAAAAATATCTACTCTATTCATGTAGACATCTTAAAGGAGAATCCAAAAAATATGCATGTTAAGAAATGTGTATATAAATAAGTATATTGTGAAATAATATAGAAAAATCGTGGAGATTCTGGACCCTGAGTGTTAAGTCTAACAGAAAGGACAAAAAATACAAAATTTCTGTGATACAGAGTTGACATGTTAGCCGTAATCATGACGAGATAACATAGAAATAATAAATTGATCACATACTGTATTTAGTCTGTGAAAACTTAAATGGCAGAGATCGAACACGGAAGACAGCTGGGGAGCAAGCGGTGGTAGGCGAATGGCTGGGGAAGGTGGGTCCCTGCGGGAAACAGTGAGGGGATCAGAGTCAGTGGGGTCCCTCATGGGATGGAGAGAGGAGATACGATAGTACAGGACCAATCCACAGAGACAAGGGACAAGGGACAGGGCAGATTATGTGAGTCTTACAGGCCACTTAACTTCGCCTTGACTTCAGGATGTCATTTGAATATTTAATTTCACTTTTAATGTTGTGGATTGAATTGAAACCCCTCTACCCTCCCAAGCTATATGTTGAAATCTTAACCCTCAATATGACTGTGTTTGGAAATAGGACTTTTAGGAGGTAATTAAGGTAGATGAAGTTTTGTGAATCCTAACCCAAAGGGATCTTTTTTTTCCTTACAAGAAGAAGACAAGGCCAAGGATTTAGCTCAGTGGTTCCAATGCCTGCCTCACAAGCAAGCGCAAGGTCCTAAGTTTGATACTTGGGACCCCCATACCCAAAAAGAGGAGAGTGTTTTCTCTCCTCCCTTCCCTTCCCCTCGGATCTCATCCCTTCATCTCCCTTCCCTTCCTTTCTTTCTGTCTCTCTTTCCCTTCCCCAGTCTTATGTGAAGATATAATAAGGACTCTGTACAAGTCGGGAAGAGTTCTGACTGGGAGCTGAATTGATCAGTGCCTTGCTTTTAGATTTCTCAACCTCCAGAACTGTGAGACAGTCCATGTTTTTTATTTCAGATCGGTCTATGAGGTTTCATTATGGCCTTCCAATTACACGAAAATGGTAGAGACACACTCAATTATGAATTTTATCTTCAGAAATATTTTTGTGATTTTTTAAAAATGCATGGATTGTATGACTCTCCTTTCTATGGTAGTGAGGCGAAGTCAACTGTTATTTCAAAGCAAATCTAACTGTAACATATTTTGCTTTCTAAAACAAGTTACATAATTTATATCTTTGGAAAATAAATCTTTCTATTACTTCCATTTCTGAAGGGTATATGGGAAAACAGTTTTACTCATGGACTTAAGAACTGGAATTTGTCAGGCACTCTGTTCATGAACATTTTCTTTTTTAAAACTGCAGGGAAGTACTTCTTTTTCCTTTGTACTGCATTTCAGCCATTATGTATTAAATGGGTTTTAACAGGCTACCCCGGAAATATTTCTTGTCTTATTTTTGTGAAAAAATATAATCTGATTTCTAAATCATTGACTTAAGTGAACATCAAGAGCACAATCCATCAACAATCTAAAAATTGTCCACTCATGCAGGTTCAAGCAAATAGACAACAGTAATAATCAGCTTTCAATAGCCTCTATAGTTACTGAATTTTTCAAATAGGGCAATTTTATTCATGCATCACAAAATGCCTCCAGGTGTTCAGTAGGCAAAAATTTTCTTGGTTAAGATTGAAATTCAGACATTTCATCTTTAAACTGGAATTGAATGCACTGGATAAAGCTTGACTCTTAAAAATTAAAAATTGGGAAAGTACCCTTTCCTTCCTCATCTGGTCTTTTCCATCTCTCAACTAGTTTCTGGTGCTTTTTCTGAAGTGGCACTGGGTGGAGGCCTAGACTGCTAGGCAACGTGTTACGACACTGGGAATGGGTTTTCTAGCACCCCAGAGAAGCAATGAGGCAGAGTCAGGAAGAGCAGGTGCTCTGCAGGTGGCAGAGTACAGCATACATTCCACCCCTGCAGTTTGTTGGCCGTGGGACTTTGGGCTGCTACTTCTCTCCTCCTCTATGCTTATTCCTCTTAAAATTTAGGATTCTGCTTACTAGATCTGAATTGCAGTGAAGATGAGGTAATTTTTAAATCTCTGTTATTATAGCCTTGCTTTGCTCCTTAATATGTACAATAGATTAACTCTTCAATATCTAGTGCTCCATTTTTGGGATGTCTGTAGTAATGAAACAAAATGAAACATACTCTCTTCAAATTCTTCTTTCTTGAATTTTTAGGTAACCTATATGGATTTCATATCAAAATTCAAAATATTTCAATCTTCAGCATACATAGGTTAATTGTAAACATAACCATGATTTTATACCCTGTCCTGCATGCTTACTCTTGGAAAGTGATTTTTAAGTTCCTTGCAAAAGAATGAAACGTGATTTCTCATCCCTTGAATATGAAATGGCCTAGTGGTTTATCTTGGCCAGTGCAATATGGATTCAAAGCCTAGACTTCAAAAGTCTTTCCACTCTTCTGCTAGGCCTGTGTGTGTGTGTGTGTGTGTGTGTGTGTGTGTGTGTGTGATGTGGATATCCTTGAGCTAGATTGCTGAGAATGGAAAACTCAGATGATTGTGTCTTCTGAGTGCATCCCAGATCAACTGGACCATTGGGGACTCAGGAACTGATCACACACAGAGTGAAGAGCCTGGCCCAGATCAGTAAAACTGCACTGTTGATCCGAAGACCAAACTGTGACACCGCTGGGCACTACTGAAACACAGATGGTGCTGCTCGTTATTGTTGCTGTTTGAAGTACAATCAGCATGCAATAAAATGTGCAATTTGGATGAGTATAAAAAATAATACTCCAGGAAGATACAAAATAAATGTCAACTATAGGGAGTACAATACTATAATAAAAGTTTCCTTCTTAAGTTTACAAGCTATACATTTAAAATTTGTTATAAGGTAATACATTGAGTAGAACTTCAGTCACAAATTCTATTTTTTAAAATTCTCACTGAGTAGGTCCTTATGAATTTATGTGGTAAAATTAACTAATATGAATAATATGCACTTAACAAATATTTTATTTGATTGATCAGAGGCTATGTATTAAGTCAAGATAAAGCAGGAGGTATTTACTTATGAGGGGTCATCCCACAAGCACCTCTAGATTTTCCTTAGATATCTGTTAATAATTTTGAAGGCTCTGAATCAGAGCAAGACTCAGGTTGCTGATTCAAAGGCATCCTTTGTGTCAGCAGGGCTCTTTAGTAAGACAATAAGCTGTTCACACTTCTTCTAGAGAGGCCTGCTCCACAAACCAGGGGAAATTACATTAAGGAAGATCTCCAGTTCAATTCACGTGCAGTCATGCAACCCAAAACATATACAGAAAGAGGAAATGAAGGAAGAACAAAGAGAGAAGGGAAAGAGAAGGAGGAAGAGACACAGACTGACTCGTGTCGCCCCAGCCGGCCCACTTGGCGTCCATTTTCTACAGCTCACTCACTTGTAGCCAGAACTCTAAACCTCAGAGCTGCCCCATTGAAGATACCTGGTTTCCCACCTACGTTTCTAGGGCTGTCGCATGCATATACCTGTATGGCCGAAATCACTCTTCTCTGCTTTGTATTTTCTCTGCTGTACTGAGGATTGAGTGCAGACCCTTTGCATTGAGCTTCATTTCCAGCCCCATTTTATTTATTTTATTTTCATTTTGAGACAAGGTCTTATAAATCTGTGTTTGAATTTGCAGTCCTGTGTCAGCCTCTAAAAATGCTAGGATTCTAGGACTAATAGTCCCATGTCCCATTGCCTTTTATTTTTTTTATTAAACAATGTATCTGGCTGGAGTACTTTTGAATGGCTCTTTTAATGTGCTCTGCCTTGTCTGGATTCAGGCCTGCTCCAGTTGAGCAGATGAGTTGGGGGCTGCCCTCCAGTCTGCACACCATTGCTGTTGGGCTGTGGAAGCCAGGAAGACAGAGGAACAAGCAGCTGTTTTACCCAAGGACAGGGTGGGCTGAGGTCTGCCTCTTTACAATTGGCTCACTTCAAGGTATACTTTTTCTAACTGGCACAGAAGCCCTCAGCAATGCCCCTTTTCAGTCCTTCATAACATATTTAGTGGGTCTCTTATCAACAGACAAATTCTTTTCTATTTTCCCTCTCAATACAACCAACAGTGAGCAGCCTTAAGAGGGTTCCCCCACCCATCTTCTTTCTTTTAAAGTGCCAGGGTTTGAACCTAGGGTCTTATACATGCTAGGAAAGCAATCTACCGCTGATCTATGTCCCCACAGCCAGGCTTTGTGATATTTCTAATGCTGCATAACACAGATTACCAAGTAGTGTCACCGCCAAGTGGGCCTGAGTTACTTCCTGGTCTTAGGCTATAGTCTGCACATACACTATTCTTATTTCACATCCTCAGACATTTTTCTGGCCTCTTAATTCATCCCACAGGTCTAAGATCAATCCCCTACACTTCAGAGCTGCCCTTAACTTTGGCAGTGGCACAGGAAATTGTGCCTGCACCAACACATGTCTCCCCATATGTCTTGCACAAGAGAATTAATAAAAGGAGAAGGGAGCGGAAAAAGTGTGACAAGTGCAACATGGGCGCCTTGGAAGATGCTGTGTTCATTGGCAAGGAGATGAAGACAGGAGCTAAGAAATGCTTCCATCTGTATCTCTCTCAAAAGGGGGGGCTGGAGAGAGTAGCTAAAGCAATGGAATCGTCTGTTCTCCCGGGGGGAGGAAAGCATCCGATGCTTGGGAAATTGCAGTTAAATTAGATGTCAAAATACTTTCACCTGAACTGCCTGGCTGCCCAGGTGTAACTGCTGCCGTGCCCACCCCTCCTTCCTAACGGCTGCTCCTCTTTCCACTGGAGCAAAAAGGGCAGAGGTTGTGTGGATCTGGCCTGCCACCCCCTGTGGCACATGCGACTTTTCTTTTTAGAACAAATTGTGGTCATATAGCCATTTAAAGTGCACAATTCAGTGGCATGAATACATTGATAAACATCCATCACCACCAATCATCTTCAGATTGTGGTTAATTTTATTAAACTGTGCTCATTTAATAATAACTCCTAATCCCTCACTCCCCAGCCCCTGGCACCCACCAGTCTATTTTCTGCCTTTAAGAATTGGACTAATCTAGGTAGGGAGGCTCAGATGGTTTGCATTTTTGTAATGGACTTATTTCACTTCACATAATGAATTCAAAGTTCATCTATGTTGTAGGATGTAGTATAATTTCCTTCCTTCTAAAAGGAAATAACACATACTCCCTGGTATATATGGGCTGCATTTTGTCAATGGACATTTGAGTTGTTTCTTTTGTGAAGATTGCCAATAATGCTATGATGGACATTAGTGTACAAATAGCTATTGGAGTTTCTGTTTTCAGTTCATTGGTGCCTATACCAAGAAGTAGAATTGTTGGATCATCTAGTTATCCTACATCTAGCTTGTGATGCTTATTTTGAAGACAACTTAGGCTTTCTACCATTACTACATCTTGTTACAACCCCATCTGCAATGTACAAGGTCACCAATTTCTCCTCATCTTTATGTGGCCCATGGAACACAACCATAACTGATGAATATCTTTACCTATTTCTTTGCTTTAGTTGTATGATACTTAGATACCTAATCAATAGGGAACTAGTGTCCATCAAAATCCCCTGTTCAGAAATAAAGTACATGATAGTTACCAGATATATGCACACATGTTGTATATATATGCTGTATATACATATACTACCTATTATATATATTAATATGCTTCAGAAATAGATACATTTATCAAAGGGCTAGTTCATGAATATTTTAAAATGTAATTTCTTTCCCAACTTCAAATTTCAACCTTTCAATTTTTGATGGTAGAACTGTCTTTTTTGCTTACCAGGGGGCATCTATGCTGCATATGATAGTGGGTATAAAATAGTTATTTGCATCCCTGGCTCCTAAGAGAAATGTCAGGGAGGTCTTGTTTTGTGCCTAATAGGGGACTTTGTACACTTTGAGTTCTACTTTACAGTTCCTCTTTTTGTCAGAAAGTGAGTAAACATCCCATTCTTAATATCAGGTAAAGAACAAAGGTCAAAACCCCGAGGTAGAGCGAGAGTGGAGTGGGACGGACAGCCAGGACTGAGAATGAGGACTGGCCCTGGCTTGGGACTAGAGAGCAATGGTTCCCAATGCACCTGGCAGGTTCTATGAGGACCAAGTCAGATTACTTATATATACCAAGAGACAGATATCCTGTACCATAGTACTAAATTTTCTAATAGTAGAACCCAGCAGCCTGTGATATGGGAGACTTAATAAAAACGGCAACAACAGTAATAAAAGCAACCATTTATTGAACCCTAATCACATGCAAATTATGTAATCTCTAGTCTTTGGCCACGTCAGGTGCCACCCAGTGATGATGATAATGTAAGCACCAGTATGTGTGTATCACCAGAGGTCTAGTGTCTCAGCAACATTCACCCATTAGGGTACTATAATGAATAATTCCCCAACCTCAGAGGTTAGCATATGAAAATGCTTATTTCTTGTTCCCCCAGATCTGTTGGAAGTCCAGGAGGGACCTGGAGGGAAGCTGTACTCTGTGTTTTGGGTCAGAATTCTAGCCTGCTTCCATGGTAACACATTTCCATATCCATACATCCTACTACTCTCAGTTAGAGTGAGAAAGAGAGGTGAAGTACCAAGCTCCTGAGATTAAATGTTTCCACCTGGAAGTGACGCTTGTCAAGGCTGCTGATGTGTCACTGGCCAGAGCAAGCCAGTGTTGGTGATGAACTCCAGGCAGGTAGAGCAGTGCAACGCTTGGAACTTCCCGAGAGAGGGGGCCAGACCTTGGAGATTCATCTCCCACCAGTGGTATATCACTGTTACCCTCATTTGTAGATGCTACAGCCCATACTCAGGTACAAATCACTCACCAAGGGATACTCTCCTCCAGGGCTGCATCTTGAAATTCCTGGGCCTTCAGAACATTGGGCTCCTTCCTTCATTAAGTTTTAAAATTATATTCTATTAATGTTCTATTGTATTAATATTATATTCTATTAATATTCTATTAATGTGTTAGTATAAAGGTAGAAAAAAATCCAAGCTGAACTCATTATTCTTTTTTTGGACCCAGTCTTATATTCATTTTTAATTCCAATTAAAAATTGAAAACTGAAACATTGTTTGTGGGTTGTGGGGAGTTAGCCCGTTTGTGTAGTGCATAAATCAGTCTGCTCAAGTGGCTGGGATAGAAGCAGGTGTATCTGACCCCTGAGCCTGTGCTTTTTACCACAGTGCTAAAACATCTCCCTAAACTGTTACTGGATAGTGGGGTTTGGGGGTTGTTTTCAGATTCTAGGTAACCAGAGCAGAGAATCAAACAGAAGGTTCAAAGCGAGCAGCAAGAATAATTTATTTAAAAGAGAAAGCAGAAGAAGTGAAGATGGGAGGGTGGGCCCATTAGCAGAGCTCAGGGGCAGGAACTGCCCTGGTCACTTGAGACCCTGGGATTACAGACGGTCCATAGCTGGGGACTGACAGGAATTCTAGCTCAACAGGGTTCCTGATGCAGCCCACCCATAGGAAGGGAGTTCTGGCCATACAAGGCTTTTAGAAAAGGTCATGGCGTCCAAAGCCCAGTTTGGGGTCAAAGTGACAATGCCAGTGGAAGTGATGCAGGCCAGGGTCAGGCCCTTCTGGTTTTGTGCACCCCCAGGGGAGAGCATGGGGTAGTTTTCAACCTTGATCTGCTGGTTTCTGGATATTTTGACAGTCCTCCTTGCTCTGTCTGGCTTCTTAATTCTCACCACGTGGCTTCCTGTCATTGACATTGTTCTTCCTATGCCAAAATCAAGGAAGCCACACTGGGCTGAAGGAGTTTTCCTAATCACACTGGCCAAGTATCTCCAAGGTCGGAAAATGAGAGTTCTGATGTACTATCAGAATCTACGGTAACACCGTGTGAACAGTGGGCTGTCCTGGAGGTGTGGCGGGACAGCGAGATGATGAGTAATTACATTGAATTGCAGACAGAACTGTGTGTAGTTCTCCTTCTCGAAGACCACCGTATCACTAAAAACAGCCCCAAGGCTGGGAACACAGGGACCCGCACAGACTGTGGCCTGGCCCAGGCCAGGCCAGCTCGGGCATTACATGATTCAAGAAGAATTCTTGATCTGTCAGACGGGAAAGGAAGCAGTTGATATCCACAGTAGACATCCTTTTTTATCTTCCTGCAGTTGCTTCATTCATCTCCAGGTCAAACACGACTTTTTGTTTAATTAACCACTTTAAATAGCCTATGCTGCTGGTGGGGGCCGAGGCCCTGAGATTTTGATTAACACCGCCCAACTGAAACAGGATGCGAATCACACACATAATTTTCTAGTAGTCATGTTACAAAAGTAAAAGGCAGCAGGTGAGATAAAGTTTAATAATACTTTTTATTAAATCCAATATAGTATCATATTTTTCAGCTTAATATAGTCATTATACTGATTTATGATTCAGCATTTAAATATGTTGTTTCAGCATATAATCAACTGCCAATGAGACATCATTTAATGAGTCTTTTAAAAAATCATCCTGAAATGATCAGGTACTTTTCAGAGGAAGAAGTAAGAGCATCTGAGAAGTATATGAAGAAATGCTCAGCATCATTGGTCATTCTAGAGATGCAGATAAAAACAACACTGAGATTTCATCTCACTCCACAAAGAATGGCTGCCATTTCAGAATTAGCCAGCAGCAAATGTTGGCGAAGCTGTGGAGAAAAAGGAACTCTTCTCCACTGTTGGTGGGAATGTAGACTGGTACAACCTCTGTGGAGATCAGTGTAGAGATTCCTCAAAAAACTAGGATTGGAGGTCCCATTTGACCCAGCCATTGCTCTGCTAGGTATATACACAAAGGAATTAAAAGATTCATTTCACAGTGACGTATGTGCACCCATGTTTACAGCAGCTCAGTTTGTGATTGTTAAGTCTTGGAAACAACCCAAATGTCCATCAACTGGAGAGTGGATAAAGAAGATGTGGTTCTTTTATAGAATGGAGTATCACTCTACCATTAAAAATGATAAGATTGAGTCATTCATACTCAAATGGATGTACCTTGAGGATGTCCTCATAAGCGAAATAAACAGGTCATAGATGTGTAAATATTGTATCTTTTCTCTGGTATGAGAAAATGAAGTTGTGAGTTGTAGTATGTATAGTTGATATTGTGAAGTAGAAAACATTTAAAAGGAAAAAGTGTAAGGGTAAATAACGAGGGGAAAACGAATGTGGTAATAAAAACAAAAGAAAACAAAGATTGTGTATATAGCGGGTGGGAGGTTGCAGGGCAGGGGGAAAGGGGAAAAAATGAGAATCAAGTGTCATATTCTGGTACAAACTCTCAATGTTAAATACGATGATGATGTGTGTTCATAATGTACCAATAAAGATAAAAATAAAAATTAAGAAAAAATCATCCTGCTTGGAAAGTGTGGTGGGTACTTCGCACTGATGGGAATCTGTTTGGATCAACCACATTTCAGGTGCCAACGGCCACGCGCAGCAGATGCCAGGTCTAGACTGAGAGGTGGGAGCAGGAGGAGGGGCACTAGAGAGCGCAGGAACCCTGAGCTTCCTGGGAAGCTGGGGTTGGGTGCCGGGAGCGGAGGGAGGCGGGGCGGGGAAGGCAGCGCGACCCGCAGTGGGGAGGCGCGGCCGGCGCTTGGGCTTGGCTTCCGTTCTGCGGCTGTGATGTGCTGCAGTAAGCCCCCTCCACGGCTTCCCTCCGCCGTCACTTGTGGACAGGAGTAAATTGCCACGCACAAATGTCCTTTGTGCGTACGATTTTGAGGAAATCTGGTTGTGTTTCTCCGCGGGTGACGCCGGCTGAGGACAGCAAATGCAAGATTAGAAGTGTCATTCGGTCCAGAAGGATCTCGTTCTGAAGGTCAGGGCAGGAAGGTACGAGGCTTCTCACGCCGCACTGGGAGCTTCAGCGGGTAAAGGTCAGAGAACAGGATCACTCCACACCCAGCCGTTTCCATCCTGAAGGTGGAACAGTTTGAAAAACACAACAGCTAGGTTACATTTGGAGAGAGAATTTTTATGTACAATAGGAAAAGTGTTACAAGAGCTATTAAACACTTGGTAGATTTCTATGGTAGCAGCTACTTTGCCTGGTGGTAGGAACAACAAGAGGAATGACGCAGTCTATAATGATGTTATATTTTTGAGAAAGATATACTATCTGACATATAGTATAGTTCCTAAACTATCCCACAACTATGCTAATTTGGAAAAAAAAAGAGTAATTTTAATGACCTTTTTACTAACATAAACCTGTGTGTGTGTTTTAAAGGCTACTTAAATACATTGTGATCTAACTTAACTCCTAACGCGGTCTATCATTTTATTTCACAGTGAAACATTCAGGTAGATGTGGCTTTTCCGAGTATTCTCAGGACTAAAATCACTTGCAGGATTTGTTCTCATCTTACACATTTACTTTTCCTTCAATTTTTTTTTTTTTTTTTTTTTTTTTGAGACAGGGTCTCACTTTTGTAGTTCAGGCTGGCTCTAAGCTCAGCCTTGAACACTCAGCAATCCTCCTGCCTCTGCCTCCCAGTGCTGGGATTACAGGGATGAGCTACCACGCCCGGCAGCGTGGTATGTGGTACTGATTGCTGGTGAGTGCGAGTCACCACATCTGGCATTGTTGTATGTACTTACCAGGGACCAAACCGAGGCCCTTGTGCTTGCAAGGCAGGCACCAGAACTACTGAGCTCTACTTCAAATTTTTAATCATTTTGATTTGGAAATCTTTTAAACTTTTCCTTGACGACCTTAACTCTGATATTTATAGTCTCCTCCTCAAAATACGCAGAGGTGTGTTAGCACAATCAAAATCTAGATTAAGAAAAAGTCCATATCACTTACTAGAGATGAAGGTTGTCAGGGCCCTCGGGTCTGTGCACTAGGTCATCCCTGGCTTCTGTGCAGTGCCTGACCAGGGTAGGGTAGGCTGTCCTGGGGGAGAGAGCCAAAACGAGGGAACGGAAGGCAGAAGGAAGCAGACAAGGGAAAAGCAGCTCCCATGTGGATGAAATGAAAACTTAAAAAGAAAAATCTATTTACTGATGAACTCAAGCCTCAGCTTAATTTGTGAAGACATTTCCAGAGAAAAGGATACTAGCATGTAGTATGAGCTCTCCTGCTTTGAAGTTTGTGTTAACTTTTTCTTCATGTAGAAGTCGATTCTGTGTAGTTCTGCCTGCCAGATTTTGGAATGATGAATCCAAAGGCTGTGAGACTGACGTATGTTCTCTGGGGATAAATCCTTTGCCATGGGGCGGGGGCCTACTGCTCTTTTGGCTGAAGTTCTTTTTCCAGTTGATAGATCATGAGGAAATATCAGTTTTATTTTTTCTGATGGTCTATTCAGATGACCCCTTCGGTTAGTTTAAAAATGCTTACTTCATGACAATTTTTCCCTTTTCTTTTTTTTCTTCTTCTTCATTAAAAAAAAAATTCTTGTCCTTAGTGAGTCACCTGCAAAAGCCCCATTGAGAAAGAACACGAACAATTGAGCCCTGAGAACTTCTCGGAGGCCAGATCTGTTATCCTTTTGGATTGACTTAGGAACTTCTATATGAAGAAATGAAGGGAAATCTGTACCCTATTGTTTTAATAAAGTATCACAGGAGAGAAAGCACCAGAAAAAACAGTGAGGTCACAGTGGCTTGTTTTGAACAACAAACCACCTTCTGAAAAACAACGAATTTCTGGAACACATTGTGCCAGTAGGCACTGTAATTAGGGGAAAATTACACAAGGCCACTGGGGCGAATGCAGCCCTGGGTCTGTAATCTTCCCTCTCTGATGAACCTTATGTTTTTTACTATGAGTTTGAAGTTTGTGTTTGCAATCTTACTCAACAGTGATCTAACAATGAATAATCTATTTATGAAAATGATCAGGGATGATGGAATTTCTAAACTTGCCTGAAAAGTTAAAAAAGAAAAGAACAAATGAGAAGTTATTCCTTAGTAAATCACTCTTACAGCCTAGGAATATATTTGTTCAGAAGAGCTGAAACGGCTTCTCAAGTCACACTGCGGCACAAGGAAGGGCGGGCCAGCTTGGCAGACAATATCGCGCTTCACGCCTGGGGTCAAGGCTGTGCCCCATACCTTCACTTGGCTTTGATTTGTCCTGGTTTTCAGGCCTTTACTGAACTCCTTCATTTTATTCTTTACTTTCTTAGATATATGATAGTTTATGAATATAATGCTTTAAAATCCAAAACCCAAACACATACTTTTAATATCTGTTTTCTATGGATCTATTCCTATTGACTTTGATCTTCACTGATTTTTTGGGGTCATGTTTTATTACTTTTAGCTAAATCAAGTCATCTTTAACAACCAGATAGCAAAAACACAAGAGCTTCACTCATTCATAGATGGAGCAGACTGAAAATGAGGCGTGAGTGAGGACTGTGTTTCCTAGCGCTCCCACTCCCGCTCCCACATTCCAGCCTCATGAGGTGCCTGCTGCAAACCCGAGACTGCTGTTCGGGTGGATTCTAGTTTTCACCAGCCTCATCCTCACGAGGCTGGATCAGGTCCTTCAGCTCGCAGACTTTCAAACATTGCTTTCTGCTGAGTTCTTCTCCTTTCAGCTGCTCCCTGAGAATTGCCAAGTGCCTTAGAGGGAGAAGCGTCCTCACATGCAGGCTCGACTCTAGGCTGCTCTCTCATCTCTGACAGCTTGGCTGTTCAAATTCTCACTGTCTTGGGAAACAGTATCTGATGCTTTCAAGGAGGTGTTCACTTGACTTAAACTTTCCAGTTGTTTTAGTGGCTTATGACAGTAGGGTTCATTTCAAATAAGTAAATCTGCCATTTTGGGAAAGGGAAAAAGTCCATGCTCTTAAAATTTGTTTTTTCACTTCTGTAATTTTCTTGGATCTTTTTCTTTCATAGAAAAGAGGATGAGGGAAAAAAGAAAAGAGGATAGAAGCAGATCGAGATTTTGCTTGAAGTCACGGTACTAGTTAGTAACACAAAACTGAATTTAAAATCTAGATTTCCTGACTACTGATACTGGATCTACTGCTTTTGCCTCGTGAATGGATAAAATACTGCAGTATTACTAGGAATAATATTTAGATGTTGTACATTCTGCTTTAAGAAACATCCTTTTCTATCTATAAATATTTAAATTCCATTCTGTGCTGAGAAGGGTGCTACATTTCGTCTGGACTCACAGACTTGTGATCATCGATGCTGTTGGGTTTGTAGATGGCCAAGTGCAGTTCCAAGGGTTGTGTGCGCATCAGCTCTTTCGGTCCTTGTGGTCTGCATTTTATCACCTCACTGTGAGTGAAGGAAGCCTTATTGTTCCAGAGAAGTTTATTAACTTGCTCAAGTCAACTATTCGTACGTGACTGACAAGTGACGGAGTTAGACAGACCTGGTCTACTGAGCTGGCATTGTCACTCCATAGCCAGGTGACTGGCGGAAGGTCCTCTTTGAGTCACTGTTTCTCTGTTAGTAATAGTGAGGCTATAACTGGTCACAGTGTGGTGAAGAGAAAATCAAGTACTGTACATGAGCACACCAGGCAGACATGAGTCACTGGGAAAACTCTAAAACCCTTTCTTCCTTCCTGTACAACAAGAAACTTTTGAAAAAGGTTTCAAAACACTCAATACACTTTCAAGAATAGAATATATTTAACCCTTATGACAATTCTGATCAAATGGTGTTGTGGAAGTCATACATCAGAGAGATAAAATAACTTGCCTCCATTTATGCAGATTATGTGCAGATGAGATAAGCTTTGCTGATTGTGCTGTGCCTAGATAAACTCTATCTCTATGCCTTGGAAATGGAGTTTAGTAGATTGGTTAATATTTCAAATGCACAAATGGGGCATGCTATTTAAAAGATCCCTGCAGTGAATGCTTTTATGAAGTCAGGATAATTCTGGAAATGTAAATTATATCCTACTAATTTATCTGTTTTATAAATTTGGCTTTTGCTATTTTTAACGTTATGTCTGATATTGACTTTTCCATGCTCAAATGTTTTCCTGTTGATAAAATATTGTTACTTCATTTCTAGAATCTAATTAAAGTTGATGGTACTCTAAGGGACAGCAAATGTCAAAATCCACTAGGGTTGATTGTTTTGAATGTCTTTTAAAAGTAAAGGAACATATAAAATCAATGAAACAGTGGCAACAGAATTAAATTATCCTGAAACTGTTTTCCTCAAATGTATGATGTATTTGAATGTTTTAATGTCTTGTTCAAGAGAGACATTTAAACTAGGGCCAGGGTCTACCACTGAGTGCGACTGAGCTCAGATGCATTAGCCTGCCTGGTCACATGCACAGCTGCCTGGTCTTCCAGTCAGGTGAGTGTTCGAGGAGGTTCCTTGACTTTTAGAAAGGGATGTCGATTCCACCTGCCTGGATCCGTCCAATAGAAGATTCAACATCCAGGCCCCTGACAGAAGGCACACTCTAAAATTTCCCTTAACCCCGATCTCAGCCAAGCTTAGCTACTTAACTATATTCATACTTACAAATGCCCAAAGGGTCTTTGGCAACATCAGTGACTTCCAGGATCTCTCCTCCGACACAAGAAGAAAGCACTCGAGGGACAAGGCACTGTGTGGCTGATAATACTCACCACAGATGGTCTGTGGCACAGCCCTGATGCCTAAGCCCTGGAGTGAAGCTGGCTAGACTTCAGCTCTCTCTGCCATTTGTCTGTAGTCGTCCCATGAGAGCTGAGATTGGCATTGCTTATTGCCCCTAAGCCTTCACTGTTTTGTATTCAATATTCATTATTCTGACCCTTCATTAAATCGCTCTCACCAAACTGTTCTTTGCTGTTGGGTTATAAAACTATATTGAGAAGTGTTAAAGGAACTACCATATGAAACGTACTGTATAGTCCAGAGATGTTCAGTGATATGCAGGCTGGTTGCTACATACAGCTATAGCAACAATTATACAAAGTTATTATTAAATACATCATTAAATAATTAAAAAGAAGCACTGTATATAGCTCATCATTTCCTAATTACCTATGCTCTTGAGGGTGCTTATAGTTACTGAATATGTGTAACGAAAACAGATGATAAGACAGTCTACTTTTGGCCACACTCCAAGTTCGGGGACGGCATGTTGGAGGCCAGTGTTGAACAGTCACACCATACAGCCTTCCGTCGGTGGCTGTCTTCTCCGGGCTGCTCACAGTACACCCATTCGCTCCTGTGAGTGCTGAAGGCACGAGGTTCAGCTTTGTGGGAGCTTCCTCTTAGGTCTGAGAGGCAAACTCAGGTGTGCTTCTCTTCATACATGTTTTTATTTGTAATTCTGTGACTATTAGTAGTTGTTGTGTTTCTTGCTTTGCCCTTGTTGGTGAATACTAAGAGTTAAATTCCTAGCACCTTCCTGAACAACTACAAAACACAAAACCAGCAAAGAAAATCCTCCAAAACTAAACTAAACCAAACCAAACTGGAACAACAACAACAACAACAACAACAACAACCACCACCCCAGGAAATGGCCCAGTCTTCAGAATTCGTTTGGTTTTCTACCATATTGTTTATACTTATTTTTCCTCCTTCCCTCACTTTCTCTCCTTCTTCTTTCTCTTTGGTTTTTCTCCCTACCTTATTTCTTCTCTTTCTTTTGCCCTATATTATGTATGTAGGCACCTCTATTATATATAAAGCTACTTCTAAATATTTTTAGAAGGAGTTGTGCATACGGAATAAGTAGAACCTTTTTCTTTACATTCATTCTCAGAACAGTAATTGAAAATTATAGCTTCTTATTTATAGGCTGTACCTTGGTATATTTCTTAAGGCTTCTTCCTACTTTCATATTTAAAAAGCTGATGAAGTTACAATAGGACCTCTAATGAAATCTGGGAGAATAGTTCACATACTGTACTTTTATTGATTGTCTATCTCCCTGGAAAGAAAGTACCATGAGGGCAGGATGTTATCTTAAAGGATTTAAAACTATGTCTGCTGCTCACTAAGTATTTTTGAATGAATAAATGACTAATTCATGAACTTTCTAATGCTCATGGTTATGAATACAACATTTCTTTTTTAGTAATACCTCACACACACACACACACACACACACACACACACTTCCATTTTGTACTTACCACCTCCATTTAGGTTGTTTCTCTAGATTATAATTTTTCAATTAAACATTCATTGCTAATTTTTTCTTACTAGCTTCATAGAAATATGGTCACACATCATAAAATGAAGCAATATGGCATTTCCTATCCATATGGAAAGTCTAATTATTCTAAACTAAGTCTAAAGTTTAATATCTCTGTGTTCCTCTGATGAGCTTCATGAATCACTCTCTGTAATATTATGTTATTTGTCCTTGTGCAGGAAAGATAGAACTAATATTTGTCGAGTGCCTAGTTTGTGATAGAAGCTTGTTGTGTACTTAATTACACGGATGTCACTAACTCCCTGAACCATCCAGGTAGCCGTGCCTGCTTCCTATACAGGGCGGCTGGGCCAGGGAGGGACATACCTTCCCCCTTCACAGCGGGTCTCTCTGAACCGGGCTCCAGTCTGCACCCAGCCCCCACATCAGGCCCTCGCCCCCGCCTTGTGGTGATAAGTCTCCCGGAACTGCTCGCATTCCTTCGTTTGGTTGGTTCCCAGCTGCCTCGCAGGAGGGCCGAGCTCAGCTATCTGTTCAGCGAAGGTTTCCAGCACTGGAGAATTACTCAGGCAGCAGCAGGGGCCATGGTGCGTTACTGCGGGGCTGGAGATAGATGAGTGAGAGGGACCTTCCCAGGGGTGGCCAGCAGAGCGATGGCTCCCCAGAATCTGTCGTTCTTGTCTGAACCTCGAGTAGGTCACTTCACACGGCATCAGGGTCTTCGCTGACCCCAGAGATGTGACAGACCTTGATCGTGGGAACAGTTGTGCTGGATTATCCAGGCGGGCCCAGGGAAGCCAGGAAGCCAGGGGCCAAGGCAGGTGGGAGGCTCCATTAGTGGGAAGAGGCAAGAGGGGACTTGTGCAGAGCAGCCCAGCGCGGGCGACACCATGGCTTGGGCCCAAGGAGACCCACGTGGGGCTACAGAACGGCCAGCGTAGCCTGTCTCTAGTCCTCTAAGCCCGGCGCTGTGCTTGGGCAGCTGTGGGGCGCTGATGTAGGAGGGCCTGGGGCTGGAGCAGGGTGGCAGGTCCTCTTGACTGCCGCCTTCAGCCTTGGTTCTCCGCGCAGCACCCTGGGTTGTGGCACCCCGTGGCTGCCTCCTTTCTCAGCGGTAGCCCGTCCTTGCTAGAACCCGGCCGTGAACTGCGTGGGCTGTCTCCTCGCACGTGGCGTCCCTTGCCCAAGAAGCGTTCCTCTGATGCTTTCCTTCAGGCTTCTGGTCCCTTTGATCTCCGTCTTCTCTCCACTGTTGATGTGCAGGACACACAATTAGCGCTCTACTGTATTCATCGCTGCTGTGCGTTCACAATGTCCCTTAGGGCTCAGCATCTCGTGTGCTATTTTATACTGGTCATTACTTTGTAAAAATGGCCCACGTTATTCTGTGATCTATTAGAAACTGTGATATAGTGAAAGGATCACATGCTTTGAATTCTGACTTACTAATTTCCCAGCGTGCATCTTTGGAAAGATCCAAAACCTCTCAAAGCCCCACTTTCCTTATCCGTGGAATGTAGGTAATGCCTACCTCCAGGACTTTTATAAGGACTAACATTCCTGCTGGCTTGGAGCGATGGTCGGATGTGCTCGACTGTCACTGTGTGGACAGCTCATTGTGAGCACTCTGACTGTTGTTGCCTGTGTCCCTCCTCCCCGCTGTCGCCATCCGCACAGTGCTTTAGCACAGGAGGCTGACAGGCGGACCTCATGTTACCATCTCCCATCGTTGTTCTTCCCCACCACACCACTAACCCCCACCTAGCGCCCTACAACTGCCTTAAGAGACTGTTACTGTCTTGATAAGTCCTCTCAGTTAAAAGCCTTGAAAGTCTATTTGAACTATCTTAAAAGTCTCAGCTTACTGTGTTGTCTGTTTGACTTCTGATGGATCTGAGTTCATTCCACAGACTGTATCCAGCACCACCTCCGGATAAACCTTCCCTCCTGCCCAGGGCCGCTCCCCGAGACCCACTGGCAGCGGCCCATGTCCCATGATTTCCTGATCACAGCACTGTTTCTCACTCCAGCTGCTGTTTCTCCATGCTCTTTCCATTTTTTTCCTCTAGGGACACCATTCCAAGGTTGTTCTTGGATCCAGTTGTTTGTGTGTAGGCACGGGGCTTTATAATGTCTGAGGACTTTGTCTGCTCCTCCAGATCTGAGGATGCAGGTATCTGCTCTTGGAACCTTCTTTGCTTTTCAGGGCTCTCAGCATCACCTCTGTTTCAATAAATGTTAACCCTTGATCATTCTGTCTGGTTACCTCTTTCTATGTGAAATGTATTCCTCCTGCTCGCTGATGAGCCAGGGAGCGGAGGCTTTCATTTCCACAGGAAGTCTCTGTTCTGCCCTCTTCTCTGATTACACCCTGCTGATATCCCCATTGAGGCTGGATCTTCTGTCAGGTGCACTTTGCTTCCTGCCATTGTACTGTGATAAATTTTTATGCTAGCATTATAGTATCTGATATCAGCTAGTCCAAGTGGCTGGGACTTTCTGGAAGAAATCTTTATAGGCGAATTGATTTATTGTTGAAAATTGAATCCAAAATGTGTCTTATGAAGCTATACTTTTTTTCTTTTGGTGTAAGGCTGAAGGAGCGTTTTAAGAGGGACCTTCTTTCCTGCTTTCATTGATTTCCTGTGGCTGGATAAGATTTGCAGAGTTGCAGGCTAACACCTATTTTGGGATATTAGGTGGCATTATCCTTGGAGACTATTTTGAGCTGGTAAGTCCTTCTCTTGCATATGGTCACCGCAGTGCTTCTCTGCTAGTGTGCTTAGAAAGTGGGATATGATACGGAAGGGCCCTTATAGGAAAGTCCCTAAGCCCTGGTTAATGTGCATGATTTCTGTTTGCTGACGTGGACTGTGTGTCACATGGACCACTGACCCAAGCAGGCACCATCTACAGTGTGCCACATATTGGGGTGCAGCTTGTGGCAGATATGCATTCAAAGCATAGCATGGCAATGAAGCATGAGGAACAGGTCCCTATTTATTGGAAGGTTGATTCTTAGCTTTGTTGGTTTGAAGAGACTGTGTTTGTCAGAAGCAGTGCGCAAAGAAATATGGCACTATGAAGTGGTCACAGGTAGTAAGATAGCCACAGATGCCTTTGTCGATGTGTGAAGCACAATGGCATTGTTAAAGTTTTTAGATATTCATGACTTTTTATGCTGCTGCCTTGACTCTTATGATACTTCTAATTATATAACCGGAAGGGTATAATACCTAGAGTCATGCTATGAAAATAACCAAGGATGGTTATGTGTGGGCCTAACTGGGAAGGAGGTCTATTTGCTGTCTATTTTTGTTGTCATCGTCAACTTGTTTGTGTTAGAGACAGAGTGGACTTTTGAATAAACTATTCTTCATAGATCACTGTCCTAACTGCTTTTCAACTTTTTGAAATCACTGGACCCACTCTAGGGTGGCTTGTCGCCTGGATGGTGTGAAGGGAGATGAGGAAGATGGATCTGCTTCTGCTCCTTTGAAGGAGCCCCAGCCCTCACCTTCACCTTAGGTGTTGTCTCCTGGCTTCCGGTGTGCACTCTCTGGCTTCCGGTGTGGACCCTTCAGCCTTCCGCCCCAGACCCGAGGCCTCCTGATACAGACTCACAGGGCGCACTGCAGTGAGCGCCAGACCTTCAACTGAATCCTTTGGACTCTGGCATGTGCGCAGACCCTCTCCACACTTCCTCATCTGACTCTGTGGGCGGCCCCTGTAAGTTAGTATTGCAAATTCTTATATATTTGTGTATCATATGTTATCTCTTCTAAGAAACGCTGACTGATACACAGACCAACGTCATAATTGTTCTTCAACTTTTTGAAAGTAGGTGGCAGCACTCCTGTAGCTATTTCCAAAAACATAACTGACTTTCTGAAGCTCTGTCCTTTGCTTTTGGAAAATGCTCAGTGATGCTCCTTCCTGGCCTCCATCACGTGCAGAGTGCACGAGGGGACAGGTGGGCCAGAGCAGCCACTGTACACAAAACTCACTGTGGACCTTTCTCCTGGTTCCATCAAAGCAATCACGCAGTTTTCCAGCTGTAATCTGTCACAGCCCTCTCGAGGCAGATAATGGATATCAGCAGACATAGGCAGACCAGACTGCATTGCTCATAAACTCAACACTGCTACTAATACATTTGCAGACATTTATAACCAGAAAAGCCAGCCATTTTTGTATTTTTTTCCCACTGCATAATTCTACGAACTCTCTTTATTGAAAACTGCAGAGCTTTTATGCTCATGAATAAATAGATCAGATTTTCAAATTTTTCTGAGGTGCAGAGTTTCAAAAATTGGTTATGTTTGCTTGATTAATTTACAAATAGAATTTGTCACCTTCAAATTCCCCCATGAAAGTGCCAAGAAACGCAAAGAAGTGGAGCTATAGGTATTGATATAAATGCATGAAACATCATAGGTCTCTACAGTTTCCCTTGCCACCACGTTTACCGCATTCAAGGAGAAAACTCCCTTGTGGAAGTAAGCTTATGAGTTTGAAAATATCTGGTATTTTCCCCCTGAACAAGAAAACTCTGCAAGTGAAATAAATGTTGGGAACCCTCTCGCCGTCTGAGAAAGCCAGGAACAATAACTTGTCCTCAGAGAAGTGCGGGAGTGACTTCGACCTGAACGACAGTTCTGCATTGCAACCAGAAGGGTGCACTGTTGTACCTTAGTAATTGCTTGGGGTGGGGGAAGAAAAAGAAAATAACAACAGTGCTCTCTCCAACCAACTTAATTTATACATCCTGATAATTTGCCTTTTGTCTTGAATTGGACTAGCACTTTGCTTCAAATCCTGGTTTCCTGAGTTCTGGCCACTCCTTTCCTGGTCGGTGGGAGAATGGTTACCACGGGCATGTTCCCAGTGTGAGGTTGTGGTTTGGTTTTCTCTTCTCTGGGGTAGGAACTGGCACCTTTGTTACAGAAGGGACACGCTGGCCAGCAGTCTCCTGGTGTAGAGCTCTGGAATTTTCCTCCGTAAACATCTGGGGCTCAGCTAGCTCATTCCCAACGTCTTTTCCTGCTTTTCTGGGCTGAAGTCACAGTTTGGGGTAATTACACTATGGCCCTAATGAGGAGGATATAGTCGTCTTCTTCGTTATCCCTTGTTACTGTTGAGATCTTAGGAGTTTTTGTGAAGGAAAACACGCAAGTGTTGTACTTTCTCACTTCTTAAGACAAAGACACAATGACATGTGTTTTGTTCTGAGAATTTACTGGTCACCTGCCTCTAGACCCTAGCAAAGAGCAGCACATACATGAAACAGCTTTCTGAGTTTTCTTCGGAGATATGTTTTTGGTCCTGATTGCACAGATACAGAAATACATGTCTGATTTCTCAAGCACGAAACTGGCATGGTAAATTTCTGCAGTTTATTTGTAGTTCTGTTAACACCACCGCAGAATTTTCTCAATAATTTTTAAAGTACATACTATTGTGATTTTTAACTCACAACAGTGGGAAGTATGAAAAGATTGCTTCTTAAATAAGTATGTATAAAGTGGGAAATAGATCAAGGAACACATGGGACAGGAAGCCATGGGACAGGAATCGAGAAACCAAACTGCAAGGATGAATGTGTTAAAACATCAGAAAACCAACTCAGACATGTCACCCTGCCCCACAAGACCCCCAGGCAGGCCCCCAAACCAAAAGCCATGGCCCTGACCCACATCCAGCTCAGTTCCACTGTGATCTCGATTTCTCCAGCTCAGTTCCACTGTGATCTCGATTTCTCCGTGGGTGCTGGGAGCCCTTCCAAGTGCACGGGCTGGGTCAGGAACCCCGTTGTCGGCGGGATCGCCTGTCTGTCCCTCACACAGCTCTTCCCGCTCTCCCAGGATTGTAAGAGACCCAGCACTGCCGCTCGCTGAGCTCGGAGGTCTTCTCACCGGCCGCTCTCCTCTGTGGTGTGCACCTTTTGTTCACTTACTCCTGTTGCTCCTGTTAATAATTCTTACCCTTGTTACTCCTTCTGAACTCGTGCTCTGCCATTTGAACACCGAGAGCCTGGACACAACTCTTGAATGCATCCTCCTCCGTAACAGCGGAATAAGGCCAAAGAACGAGTCAGGAAGGGCCCATCGGAATCTCACCCAGGCTTACGTGGAAAGTAGGAGCAGCTGCCTCTCAGTGAAGGAACTAGGGGAGATCTCTTCCTGCTTCTTGATACCGTGGTGTTCGAATTATCTCCAGTGAGAATAGGTTGTGTTCATAATTAGAAAGGAGAAAGGAAAAGTGGCTTGTCCTATCCAAACTGAAAGAGACCAAGCAATTTAATAGGAAGCTTCCCAACCTCACCTTGTTCCAACCACCACATTCCAACATTTAAAGGAGAAAGTTTGAAAGTGAAGACGGTCTGATGTATTTATGGATCTAGCATTTAAAAATCAACTTCCATGGAACGGTGTCCAATATCTAAGGGGTGCTCTGCTCTGTACATGTGATGTGATACCTCAGGTTACTATTTCCTGAGAGTTTCCATTTCTATTCAGTATTCTGTGACCTCAGCTAAAGGGCTAATACTTATCTGACTGCGATTAAGTAAAACAGTTGCTATCTCTTTCTCTCTCTCTCTCTCTCATTTTGCTCCTTTAGAGTCAAGCAGTTCTTGGACTAAATGAACCCTTACCTGGTGAGCTTTGTGTCAGTGAATACAACTCAAACAACTGGAAGTATTTGTATCAGTTCACCATCAGGCAGTTCTCTTGCTTCGGTTTCAGTTTCTGTTGTTTTAGTTAAACAGTTGCAGGAGGCTGAGTGTCTGCAGAGAGACGCACGTGGTTGCCCTTGGTACTGGGATGGCTTTTACCCAGACGTTCAGCTTTACTGAGGCACATACCGTATGTACCATGTTCCAGGCACGTATCTGGGACTAGGATGACTGGAGTATGTGTTGGCTTCACTCGAGGCCTCACCTTGTGGATAACTTTGGGAAGCATTCATCCTTGTATGTGCTTTTCTTTCTTATAAAAATACAGTTCGAGTTAATAGGGTATGCTTGTATTTAAACTCCACAGTAACCTGTTGTCCCAACTCATCCAGCCTGACAGTTCCCATCATTTGGCAATTTGGCATACAGCCAGTGGGTGTTACTGTCCCAAGGTCACCCAAGTCACCTAATTAACTGTCATCCAGGTTACACATTGTGCTTTATAGGAGTAACCTCACATGCTCTACTTAGATTATTTTTCATGTTTACATGGTTTGAATATTCTTAGGATTTTTAGATAGATGTCCATGGTTTGTTAGTGCTTTGCTGAAAATTCAACAGTGCAATTTGAGTCAGGTAAAAATTGAAAAGAGTAGAGTGCATATTTACTACATTTGTTATCTTTTCCCATATACTGTACTACATTGTATTTCGTATGTATTTGTATTAAATACAATGTGAACTTAATAACAAAATTGCTATGTAGGACTGAGGTTTTCACCATTTCTGTGCCCTACCAACTGTGAGAGATAGGAAATGCTCTCTTAAAGGAGGCACATTACAACGCCAGATATTCCGATCGCCCAGCTGGAGGTGGGGAGAGCAGGCCTAACAGACTTTCCAGTGGGATGTGTTGGGGTGAATGAAAAGCACACATTCTTCTTTACCCCTAAATGAAAAATCAGGAATACTGAACATATGGCGTCTCTTGTATGACATAGTGTTTTCATCGTCGGTGTGCATTTGGCTCATCCTTACACACAGAAAGCCAGAGGCTCGCACATATCCTTGTTTGTTTCCTGTGCCACATAGGCGGTGAGGTGTCACTTTGGCCACTGTCTAGCCTCATAACCTTAATATCTGTGATATGAGGAAAGACAGACATTTGAGCTTCAGTCTTAACTCCTAGCGAGTTCCTGTAAACCTTAGGAATTTCCCAAGTGCTGTTCACACTAAGTCCTCTCTAACCTGCCTGAGTTGACGCTCTTGAGAGGACCCACAGACAAGGTGAACAAGAGGCCACCGGTGATCAGATTGGAACTGGCAGGCCCACCCCTCAGAGGAGAAAGGACCCTGCAGTGGGCAGAGTCCGGGGACCAAATCCATCCTACTTCCTGTGCTGTGCAATTTGTTGTTTAACAACAGTGAAGTGAAATTAGAAATCAACAACAGATTTGGTGGAAAATCCAACAAATATGGAGAAATTGAATAGCATGCTCTAGAACTAGGATTGGGTCAAAAATGAAACAAAAAGAAAAATAAGGAGTAAGTTGAGGCAAACAAAAATGAAAATACAATACACCATTACCTACGGGGCAGAGCAAAGCAGTACTGAGGAAGACACAGTGCTTTGGGCCAACACTGAAATAGAACAAAGATCTCACATAAACAGCCTGACTTTACACCCCCAAAATGGAAAAGAAGAACAAACAAATTAGCAGAGGAAATGAAATACAAATGATTGGACAAGAAATAAGCAAAATTAAAAATAAAAAAAATCTATAGAAAAAAATCAATGAAACTACATTTTTCAAAAGAAGATAAGCAGAATTTTTAAATTCTTAGCTAGACTTAATTAAAAGAGAAAGAGGACTCAATTATAATCAGAAAGGAAAGAGAAGAAATTTTAATGATGCTGCAGAAATAAGTATCATAAGAGAATGATATGAATGATGGCCTTCATTTTTAAATACGTTTTTTTCTGGATTTAGATTTCTAGCCTGACAGGCGTTATTCTTTCATATTATTTTCTTCCGGCTCCTATGGTTTCAATGAGATATTTTTATTAACATCATCTATTGTTCTCCATAGTCCAGGACAGTAGTTTCAGTTCTCAGATCTTCACTTGATTCTCTTTTTGCTTCTCTGTTGAGATTTCCTACCTTCTTATTCTTTGTGTATATATTTTCTGTTGCTTCATTTAGGCTAGTTACAAGACTCACTTAAAAATCTCTGGGTGCTAGTTCAAACTTCTGGTTCATTTTAGTCAAAGATTTAGCTGATTTTTTATTCACTTCTACTTTTATACACTTTGGATGATTTTAAATCGCATTTCAATGTTATAAATGGTAAGCAATAGAGATTCTGCACTGTTGTTGTACTCGGATGAATGTGGGTTTTTTTAATCAGGCAATTGCTCTGACCAAACCTGAACCTTGAGTGTGGTCTCTTGGGTCAGGGGTTTAGAACTCCCTTCCAATGCTTTCTTTGTCATAGTCGAGCGGTTCCCAACCTGCTCACACACACAGGTGCTCTGGGGCTGGGTGATCAATGTACTCACAGAACTTGGAAAGTCCTTCTCCGGTTCTTTCCCTTCCAAATCTCCCCACTCCTTCCTATAGTCAGGGTTTCCCCAGCTTTACGTTTTGGTCCCTCAACACAGACATATTGTAGTTTTCCCAGAGCCTCTGTAGTTCCCCTGCCCAAGCTTCCTGTGCACCAGGATCACAGCCACCAAAGGGGACCTGAGTCTGCGCAGTGCCCTCCTCCAAGGAGTGCGGCCCCAGAGTCTGTCCTCTTGCCCCAGCCCCTGTGGCCTTCAGTTGGTGTTGCTTGTAATAAGTCCTGGTTGTAAGGTTTCTTTTTCTATAGAACTATTGTTCAGTTTCCTCTTGGTCTGTTATTCGAAGAAGCAAGTCTTCTTTTTCTTGAACTTTAAAACAATTATTTTTGCTGTGCATGTTCACTTTAGAAAAATTAATTTTAATCTGATCAGCTTAAAATAATCATTGTTGATATTTTGGTGAATGTATGTTCATTATTTGTCTATGGTCCAGAATATATAAAATATAGAATGTGATATGTATAAATAAAATACACACATACACATAAATACAGGCCAATACATAAAACACAAATATGCAGTGGTAAAATCCTGCTTAGTTACTTGTTTTTCTCTTTGTAGAAAGTTATACATTTTTATTTCCAGTGCATATTTGCAGCACATGATGTTTACACTCCTTGCGTGTAGTGGGTACATGTACATATCTTAATTCCTTTTTTCATACCCTTTTCTTCCTTTCCTTTTCATCCCTTCATCTCTTCATCCTCCCCCCTTGCTCTTTCTCTCTTTTTTTGCTTTTTGAGATAGTCTCATTATGTAGCCCAGGCTAGTCTTGAGCTCTAAACAATCCTCCTGCCTCAGCCTCCTGAGAGCTGAGATTACAGGTGTGCACCACCATGCCCGGCTCCTCTCTGCATCTCTTGATCCCTTTCCTACTTGAGAAAGCTCTCTCTCCCTGTATCCTATTATCTATCTTTTATTTTGCTCTTCATTTATAATTTGGGTTTCTAAAAAACAAACAAAAACAGAAATCACTTCATATTTAAATTTGTGTGTCTGATTTATTTCTTTTAATATTATGATCTCGAAGATTACTCAAGTTTATCTATGAGTAATGGCAGACTAGTACTCCATGGTGAGTATACCACCTTTTCTTTATCCATTCATTTGCCAGTGGACATATAGATCCCTTTCAAGGTGTAGATATTACACATTGTGCTGCATAACATGTTCAAGGTTATGAACTTTCAGTGTGGAAATGCATAAAATGTCTTGGAGGAGCACAGTGGTGATGGCTATACGACACCAGGAATGCAGCTGATTTTCTTTACTTAAAATACATATATCTTTCCATGTCTAGTCCAGAAATACGATTTTTTCATGACTGTTTTTTGGCTGCTTAGTTTTTTTTCATTCTTGCACATTATTCTCATAGGTCATGTGACCACAAAGGTCATACACAAACAGGTTTTCTAGGCCACCAATAAAATGTTATTGTTTTGGTGTTAGCTGAGGATAGAAGCCAGGCACACGCTTGACAAGGACGTCCTCACTGAGCCGCGTTCCTAGGTTGTTTATTTTTTTCCTTGTTTATACAATTTTTATTGTGTCAACGCTTAGTTTTGTAGTAACTTTTAATAATTAGGTGTTTAGGCTACTTCTAATTTTTCATTATTATAAATAATACTTAGGTGAAGGTCCATATTCCTAGTATTGTTAATTGAATGAATTACTGTATTAGGCTAAATTCCGACAACGATGTTTTTTCATGAACTATACACACATACAAACATTGTAAAGACTCAAAACCGATTTAGCAGGTTTGACTCTGTGACGTGGCTCTAATCCTTTCTACCATAATGTGTAGGAGGCCCATATCGGCAAGGTGTCAAGTCCTAATCGTACAGCCCGTAAACTTACCTTTATTTGGACCAAGAACCTTTGCAGACGTGATTAAGTTAATGAGTCCTTCGCGGGAGGAGGTCTGGGGTCACCCGTGCAATCACTCGTGTCCTTGGGAGAGAGGCAGCAGGGAACGACCGCGGAGGAAGGACGCCGTGAGCCCCGAGGCCCAGACAGACACTGCGGGGCCACCGCCAGAAGGGGGCGCTGGTCCCCGGAGGCGGGACGAGGAAGGACTGGCTCCTCTCCGCCAGGACCTCGACGTGAGAGCTTCGTCATTCTGAGTTCAAACATCTTTGTGAGAGAGGAAATTTCTATTGTTTTAAGCGACGGAATGTAATTTGTTAAAACATCCCCAGGAAACTAACACAAGGCATGAAAACGAATGATTTTTTAAACTGGACTTTATGGAAATTTCTCCTGATTTTTAGAAATAAAATAGAATTTTCTGTAGTTCCAGATTCTTTGAATGTAGAAAAATTCGAACTTGTCTCCTTATTTCTTGACTATTTCGAATCCTTGGACCGGAAGTCAGTTGATGAAACGGCCAGTTTGCCCTGAGCCTTTTTTAATGAATTACTTTCTCTCTGTGGTCTCAGATTCCAAAGAGGACTGTCTCAGAGAAAAAGACCCCAGACTTCTGTTCTGTGTAGTTTGTTGTATGGTTTTTGGTTTCTGAAAACAAATGTTATTTCTTTTTGGAAATGCACATTTACGCTTCTGAAAAGTTAGAAGATATTTCCTAGGAAGTTTGTATCTATTTTTATCCTTTGAGAAACTCATTTGAGCAGAAAAAAACACATTTAAAAATAATTGAAATTATTTTCCACTGCAAAATAGTACTGAACTTGGGGCCTTCAGACTGAACTATATTCCTATCCCCTTTTTATTTTTGAGGCAGAGTCTGTCTAACTCACTAAATTGTCTAGGCTAAACTCAAGTTGGGATTCTCCTGCCTCAGCTCCCCCAAGTGCTAGAATTTCAGGTATGAGCCTCTATGCCCAGAGACATTCTTTTTTTTTTTTTCCTTTCTCGTACAACATACTGCTTCTCACGTATACATAGAATCACATGTTACATACTTTAAGAATTCAATACATTATGCTTTGCTTTAAAAATGTAGCATCTTTTCTTGTACTTGACTTCCTACTTCTTACTTCCCATCTACCTCTTGTCTACAATACAAACTTTCCCCACCAGGGAGCCCATGTTAATAGCCTGCTCTTCATTCTCGCATATTATTCTCATAGGTCATGTGAACACAAAGGTCATATACAAATAGGTTTTCTAGGCCACCAATAAAATGTTATTGAAGGGCAGCACAGACTTGAGTGCAAGCTAGACATTCTTGTAATTATGGTAAAATTTCAGTTCCCAAATGCTTCTGTTGGCAAACAATTTCATTGACAATCAAAAATGTTACGCAAAATTTTTCTTCTATTAGCAAACTCCACATCTAGTGGCAAACATGACCAGGGCTATCTTCCCCCCACAAACACAAGTGCCACCATCTTCCCCAAAGTTGTAAAAGAAATTAAATTAGGAAACCGAGGTACCACTGTACATTTTTCTGTAAAGGTACTTTTGCTAGAGGAGATTAGGAGGCATAGAGCTGCTAGGGCAAAAGGTACAGTACACGTAGCTTTAGGAAATGTCGCTAGGCTATTTCTAACATGGCTATACCAATTCTTATTTTCATCAGAAAAGTACAACTACATCCATTTTCCTGTCAGCTACACAGTGACAGATACTCTTACCAGAGTTTCTTGGGGTTTTTAAGTATATAATCCTATAATTTAAAAACCCTGTATTATTTATTCTCTCTAATACTTATAACTATTATTTTCTTGCTGTATTTTATTCACTCAAACCCTCCAACTAACAGTGAAATACATAAAATAACAGACATCTCAGTAGAGCACCTAATTTCAATTAAAATAGAATTAACATTTCATAATTTAGGATAATCCTTTGGTCATTGACAGTTAATCTTTTATGCATATTTCTTTTTTATATTTAAGTCACAGTCTCACATATTATTTTTGTGTAGCTTTTATGAAGTAATTGTCATTTTATTTTAGCAAGTAACTTCAGAAGATATTGATATGACAGTATGGATTTTCTTTCTCATTCAATGATGCAATAATTTACAGATGTCCTGGTATCCATAGAATACTTTAGTTGATCATATAATATTACTAATCTTTGGCTGGTGAATTCCACTGTTAATATATTATTTAAAATTGTTAGTTTACTCATAAATTATGTTGGTCCATAGTATTCTATTGTTTTTTATTTAGAAATACATTCAATTACTTTATTACATGAATTGAGGAAAAATATTCTTTTACCCTATGAATTATAATACTTTGCAGTACATCACAATGGAATGCATTTTTCTTTACCTACCTCAACTAGTACAGGTAAATTTTTAAATATTTCCTTTAAATCATAAATTTGTTTGTATGGTATTTAATTTAAATTTTCTATTCTGTCTTGGGCTAGTTTGATAGCTTATATTTTGTTAAAACATTTCATAGCTTCAAAGGCAGGTGTTTAATGCTGTATGCATTTGCTCTATCCAGTGGATTTTGACTATAGATTGTTCTTTCCATTGCTTTCTGGATAATTTTTAATTGAGCTTTTTATTATTTTGACCCAAAGGGGATATGCTTTGGTATGTACTCCTTGATTTCCAATGGTGAGTATTACTTCAGTCTTTCCTTTATAAAACTTATCACTTTGATGGGCTTTGGCCATTGAAGGTAGCTCTCATAAACGCTGCTTTAAAAACACATGTTTAAATAATGTGTTAAAGGTTAAAAATCAAATGAAGAGTCAAATTTTGTGAGTGCAAATATTCATTCAACAATCCTAGAACCCAGCCCCACGGCAGCCCATTCTCTAGATGCTGGTGACTCAGCAGTAAACAGCATAGACAAGCTTTGCTGTGTGGACTTTCATATTGTAGTGAAATAATAATTTTTCTCAGAAATATCTATATCATTAAATTTATTGATTTCATTCAGTTTCATTCGGTTCCTGTATGTCCACACTTCTTTTGTTGCCTCAATCTGTTTAATGCTGAAAGATCTGCCACTATTATTCTTGTTTATCAAGTTCTGCTTCATTTGTAACAATTTTCCTTCACATTTTACATGCTTTGAGTTCTTTATAAGTTTACAAGTATTAGAGTTTCTTAATAAATTGTAGCTTGGATAACTGGATTATCTTTGCTATATTAGATTCAATGTCTTTATCAATATTAATGTTTTTGTTACTGCTTTTATTTGCATTGATCTAATATAAAGTGATCATCAATTTTGATTGCTTAATCTTAGTTAAATGAATACTTGGGTTTTGTCTTATACCCCTCTGACAGTCTCTTTTATCCATGTAAGGACATAGGACTATCATATTAGTTATTGTAATTGTACAGTTGATTTAGTTCCTGCCATGAATTTATTCATCTATTCAACAAACAGATATAAAGTACCTGCTTCTGCTTCTGTGTAAAAGAATAAAAGAGTGAGATCCCAAACTTGTAACACGTGTGGTGTATTTGGGAGGATGGCGATACCGAGTATATCAATGAAACAGTGAGTATTTTGGGTGCTGTAAGTTATGCGGGAGAATAAGGCAGGGCAGGGCTACCGGCACGTGAGGAGGCAGAGGGTGGTCTGAATGTGGCCCCAGAGCCCCATGTTAGAAGTCTGTTCCTGCTGTGGGCCGGGGAGGCGGAACCTTTGAGAGCTGTTTGCCATCCGGGAGCTCTGCCTCCCTGAGCAGATTCCTGCCGCCCTGGCGGGAGCGCAGCCGTGAGAGCCTGGTCTGCCTGACTGGCCCTCCTTCCCCTCCTCCCACGGGGCTGTGTGCCATACTGTCCTATGGCAGGAAGGCCTTTGTCAGCGCTGATGCCCTGGCACCAGCCTTTCGAGCCCGAAAACCACTAGGAAGGAATTCCTGTTCTTTCTAAGTTGTCCAGTCTGTGGTGTTTTGTTACCGCGGTACAGAGCAGACACGACGGGAAGTCGAGATTTTGAGTAGGGTGGACGCTGAGGGGCAAGGGCGCGAGGAGGTGGAGTTGTGCAAGCAGAAGTGACGGCCACGGCTAAGAGGTCGGTGTGCCTGGCACATTCAAAGTGTGTACGTCAGGCGTATATGTTAGGTTTGGAAGAGAAGCGGATGAAAGAAATCCAGTGATGACGTCTTGTCTATCAGTGCTGTGTTCCTTTTAGTACTGAATAATGTTTCACTGTATGACTGTACCTTAATTTAATTAATCCTTCTCCTGATGTTGCATAGTTGGGTCATTTCTCATCGGTGAACAGAGTGGTCATGAACATTCACACGCACATCCAGGGACGTCTGTTCCCACTGCTCTCAGGTAGACACCGAGGACAGGAGTGCTGGGTCATGGAGTCATCCAGTGTTTATGAAGGGACCGAACTACTTCCCGAGGTGGTAGGAGCATTTTACCTCCCGGCAGCGATTTTGGAGAGTTCATGGTTGCCGGGGCCTCACCTACCCTTGTTCTTGTCGCACTTACATTTCGGTCCTTGAAAACCCTGTAAATATATATAATGTCCTGTTTGTATAGGCACCTGGCTTGGGATCTCATCACCTTTGGAACGTGCGTTGCCCTGACAGCTCATGGTGTTGAACATCTCTTCGTGTGTTTGCTGTTTATTCGTATTTCTTTTTTGTGGTGATTCTGTTCTGATATTTGCCCATTATTTGTATTTCTTTGGATGGCTTCTTTTATTGAAGTCTGCGAATCCTTCTGTCCCTGAGTTTGCCATGTATGTAAACTGTGCTTCTCCGTACACCCGTGTGCACACTCACCTCGGAATATCAGTGTGGTCAGGGGTAGCATGGCACAACAGCAGTAGGTAGGTTGTGTCAGCCTCTGGAAATTATAATGTATGCTGAAAGTTAATCTTTCTTTTTAAAAAATAATTTATGGGTGAGAGCAATGGCCCAAGTGGGACACAGTTCTGCCATAGTTTAAATTCTAGACAGAAAGTTACTGCGTGGTACCACCGAGGGCTACATATTTTGTAACTCACTGTGCACAAGTATTACTGTGAATTCCTTAATTTCAGATTACATCATTAACTCTCCACTGGGTACAAACCGAATGGCTTCATTTTACTTGGCACCGTCCTCGTGTTCCCTTTGGCTTGCTGAAAACACGTGGCGTGGGAACACATCACACCTGTGGATGCTACATATTCTGTCACCATTCAGAACCATTAACAGGCCCTCTCTCAGCTCAGCCGACTTGCAATGACTCTGATTATTTATCTGGCATGACCTGAAATCTCACGAGGACGAAGTTATATGTCAGAGGCTTAAAAAGATGCATTTAGCCTTTTCGCATCTCAGGGCGCTTGGAAGATCTATTTTCCCATCAGTTCCTTTGTTCCGTCGTAGCATCTGCTCTACCTGGAGGGAGAGAAGCTGCGGTTTCTTTGTGCTCTGCGCCGCCCGCCAGCTGCGCCTTCTCTGTGTCCCTTCTCCTCTGCACTGCCCCATCTGACGCTTACTTAGTGTACAAATGCCAGAAAGCGACCTCTCCATTTTCTCTGAATTAGGAAATATTATCCCAGCCAGTGCATTGTTGAAAAATTAAATTTAACAAATAAAAGCATAGTGAGGGTTTAAATATAAATCAGACACATCCCCAGGATTTTCTTTTAACTGCACACCTTCTAAGAAATTATATTTTTACTCCCAGCAAATTACCTAGCAGGAAAAAAATGACAAGAGTAATCTATTTTTTCACAGCTGGTCGGTTGGCCAGAGTTTCTCATCAAGGAGTACATGCTGTTTGCTCCCCAGATGGACAGCCTGGATGGGCTGCAAATCCGCAGCGCCTGGGACACAAGGTAGAAATTACACTGCCAGGACTTTTAATCTTGCACAGCTCTGCACACTTGAAATTGCAAGTGGCCCGCTTCCAAATGAGCATTTATTGGGACACTCTCCTAAATCTTGTCAGAATGAGTCCCATTAAAACTTCAGCTGGAATTAGACCAAAAACTCGTCATAATTACGGGAAACTTATTAAAAAGTAGAAGCCCTAGACTGTGACAGTGACAACACTCAGGCAACATTAATACTAATTGAAATCTCTGTGAGTTTTTCAATCAGCGCTTGTTGAGGGCCAAGCAAAGGGTGCCCAAGGAGAAGGTGTGAGGCTGGCACACCAGGTTCCAGACAGCAACCCGGCCTTTGTGCCCTGGCAGCAGTGCAGTGCCGGACCCGCTCCCTGTCGGACAGGGGCATCTGCCAGGCTGGGCCTCTCTGTTCCAAGGGGGTAGGCGTGGGGCCGGGTGTGTGCACTGACTGCCTTTTCCCACTGGGAGTCCTCCTTCCTCTCCCCTCTACCATTCCGTCTTCAGAATCCACTGTGTCCTCACCAAGTCCTGGGAGGTAAGGACAAGAGTTGTTTTTTTTTAACTGATTCTACTGGTACCTTTGATATATACATTATGATCACATTCAATACTGAGAGTTTATACTAGTATGTGACACATCTTGATTCTCATTTATTCCCATTCCCCTGTCCTCCCTACAAGTTCCTGTCCCCAATATATATATAAGCTTAGGTATATAGATTTATTTTTTTGAGAGGGTGAGTCCTATTTTGTAATTAGCATCCACATGAATACCAACACTCTACGGGAAAATCACTTTTCCTAAATATTTTACAAAGAAGAGCTACATCTTTCCTTTTTTTTTTTTTTTTTTTTTTTGGAGACAGGGTCTCACTTTGTGATTCAGGCTGGCCCTGAGCTCAGCCTCACACTCACATCATAGCAATCCTCCTGCCTCTGCCTCCTGAGTGCTGGGATGACAGGCGTGAGCCACCACGCCCGGCACTGTGGTATGTGGTACTGATTGCTGCTGGGCGTGAGTCTCCACACCAAGTATTGTATGTGGTCAACCAGGGATCCAACCTGGGCCCTTGCTCTTGCAAGACAGGGGCCTGAACCACTGAGCTAAATCCCCGGCCCAGATCTACATCTTTCTTGTAGGTGTTAGGACATAAACCTTGCTCTGGTAGAATTTAAATTTTCATGAACTCTGAAGTACATAAAATTTAACAAATTTGCTTCTGAAATGAGAAAATGAATGATAATGTTAACAATCACCACCACTTCAAAAGGTTATTTAGACGATATCTTATTTTGAAGGATTTATTACCTTTTTATAGTGGATCCAGAATTGTCTATGCTGCATTGTATTTAACTAGTCTATAATTTGGGAAAATAGTTATAATCACTAGACTTTTCATTGTTAAAAGTCGCTCCCAACAAGAGACGCTCTAGACTACAACAGAATTGGGATTGTTGCCTCCTTAGGTAATTAACTATTTTTTGCTTGCTCAATGATAGCCCAAGTGAAATGGGGCTTCCACTTGGGGGCGCTGTCGCAAGCCTCCCTCAGACACCAGTGTGAGGTGCAGTGGAAAGTACTGAGTGGCGACATGGGATAGAGGAACTCTATTTTCATTCAAACCAACCCCTGCAGTGTGCCTCCCTGCAGAGTGAACTCCGCATCGTGCCGCTGGATGGCCTGCTCAGGAGGAGATTAAACTGAGAGAATCTGAGGGCTGATAATTGAGGACAATTTAATCCTGCCTCTCAGGATAGGTGGGGCAAAGAAAATGACAGGAGTCCGGACAAGGGCTTCAGGAACAGTGTGATACACCATTACCTCTTACCAGACACTGCTGAGCTTATACTTCATAAATCCTCTTTCCTTGGATGCCGTCTTCCCTGTCAGCCGCCGTGACATCTTATTTGGTTTTTGCTAGCATCATGCAAAGGCCTCAGGGTATAATCACTTTTCATAGTTCCTCAGGGAGGAAAATAAAATGGTGTGCTTGGTATTCAGTTTCGACTGTTTTTAGAATAATAATCCCAGAGTCTAATTGGCCCTTGACCTGGTTTCCTTCTGCAGGCTGTCAGTCAGGACCACGGAAGCAAAGGTTTTCTCTGCTCCTCTCGGGGCCGTGGCCTTGCCGAGTAGCCCAGGCCCCCTCGTGGGGACGCTGTGAGGTTGGGGAGGAGAACTTTGGTGCTTACGTGCAGTCAGAATCTGTTTTGTTCCCCAGAGCACATCCTGAGGGAGCCTTCCTTACCGACGAGCAAAAATGTTGGAAAAGAAGTTTGAAAACTGGCGGAAAGATTGGGAGGAGCAGTCAACCCTCAGTGAGACTGCAAAGATGGCTGTGTGATCACACACACCCACACCCACACCTACACCCCCCCACACGCACATCCACACACATACACACACACAAACACACATATCCACACACACCCACACATCCACATCCACACCCACACATGCACCCACACATGCACCCAAACACATACACACACACA
>PVIR01002412.1:0-16256 GCA_004026965.1 Petromus typicus
CAATTTACAGATGGAGAAATAGAAACACAGAGAAGTATATGTGTTACCTAAGACAATCAAGATGGGGAGCATCAGAGGTGGGGATTAATTAGCCTCTAGTTGGCCCACAGACCCTGTGATCCTAACTTCTCTGTGTTACTGGGCTCCTAAGTGATGTGAAAAGATAAATGAATGGCTCTGTTGATGACAGAAGAGGGGTTGGAGAAATTCTGAGGAGACTGTCTCTCCTAGAAAATGGAGTTAGTCCTTCAGAGTCTGAAGAGTATTCAAGGACACTTCCATTACCCTTTCCCCACGCCAACTTTGGGAAACTATCCCACAAAGGCAAAACTGAGCACTCACTTTACTGCATTCAAGTTCCTGGTATGGAGAGCACCCTGCTGGGGAAGAAGAACTGTACACAGAACCCAGGATCACACACAGGCAGTGAGAGCAGGTTCCAGGAGCAGACAATCAGGATACTCTGTAAAAGCCTTATTTGACTAAAAGCTAAAAAGGTTATGAGCATTTTTTCCTTTTAAAGCCAAATTCTGGGGCTTCTGACCTAAAAGGATCCCCTTTAACATGTTCACCAGAGCGAATGAGAGACACAGCTGCAGTCCTGAAGCCAGTCTGGGCTGGCAGCAGCCTGTCCTGGGCGGTGTCTTATGCAAAAGGAGTGGGGAGAGGATCCAGGCACACACGGAGCCCAGAAGAGGCGAGAAGCCCGGCAGAAGCCTGGGGGTTCAGCTCGCCTACAGGCAGCCACACGCCCTCCAGCGCCTTCCCCAGTCGTGACTGCCAAGTGAAGCTCGGTGTAGGCTTGCTTTTTCCTGGTCTCTGAGCAGCTTGCTCCACCCCAGTCGTCCTCCTAGTAAGTCCTCATTAATTAGGAGGAGGTGTCAGTGCACCAACAAAATTAGTACTTTCAATGCATCCCTAAAGTGTGAGCGTTTCAAAGAAAATGAAGGCTTGGTCACTCCTTGGTTATTTTTACTTCCTTCCACCCACCTACCTTTTGGGCAATCTGTTCCCAACAGAGTACACCCTTTCTCTTCCTTGACACATTCTTCTCTCCTTGCCTTTCTGGTTCTTATTTTAAAAGATATTCTGGATGTCTTTTCTCTCCTATTGCCAGTGCAGTAAATCAGGAGGAGCCTGCATCCATCTGTCTATCTGACCTTCTCTGCCTCACCTAGTGTGGACAGTTAGCCAGCCAACTGCTGTGGGCAGAAGTAGCACCGGGGGTTACAGGATGTGGACACTGAGTTTAAGAATAAAATTAAATGGGCAAAGAAGAAAGATGAGGAGTGAGATAAAGATAAATTAGCCCAGAGTGGGCATGGTAACAGAACACAAGCAAGGAGGACTTGTGACAAAGCCTCAGGCCCCAGACTTACCTAAATCGGAACTCAGTTACCATGAAAGCACAAGTGTTCCTCCTCCTCTGAGAATGAATCTGATTATTATACTTCCCAGAACCCACTCTGGATTTCACTGATCTGGAAATTTTGGCTACAAACCAAGAGAGGGAAGGTAGGGCCAACTGGAGCTCCCCAAAGCCCCTGGAGGGGCCGGAGGCAGAGTTGACGATGCCCGTCAAGACTGGTCTGGAACTCAGCAGCTTTACCACCCAGAGCTTATGTGTGTCAGACAGCAAATGACAATGATTCCAGATAGTAACCATCTCCTGGGCTCTCCCATGGGCTGCTGGTTCCTTACAGCAGTTGCTAGTATGCTTTGGGACACACCACACCATGCCACTCAGAGCCCCACAGCTGGCCTTCCGATCCATAATCGGGGGCAGGGCCTGGTGTTTCATTTTCTGCCACCTCTGTGCCACAGGATCTACAAGGGAATTTCCAGCCCTAATATACTATATTAAGGAGAAAATGTTGCTGTCTTGGCAAATACATGATTTGTTTTCTTAAGAAAGATCTGTCTCTGTTAAAATAAAAATATGTTCTGATAAGCCCCTCTCAGAAAGATAAAGGAGACTTCCAAGGGGAAACAAAGAAGTTGGAAGTAGGAGGAAAAGAGAAAAGAAGAAAGACAGAAGGGAAGGGAAAAGATGGAAGGAGAAAGGGGTTGAAGGAGGAGAGAAGGTGAGGAAAGGTAAAGAAAAGGAGGATGGCAGGGAAATATAAAGAGGTAGAAATAAAGGAAGTGAGAGAGGACAGAGAGGGAGAGGAAGAGGAAGAAGGTGAATGTGAAGTGAAGCCATGTGAACTTACTTAGCAATGCAGGTTGGGTGATCTTAGTAGTTAGTTCCTTTTGGGGCAGTAACACCTGAGCTGTACAGTGAGTGCCCAGGGAGAGTTCAAGAGAAAGAAAAGGTCATAGAGAAAGAAGCTTACAGAACTACCCTTGATTCTGTCTCCTAGGAATGCTCCTAAGAGTGAAGGTGAAGTATTCCCAGTGGTCTGTATTTTACCTATCAGACAGGGACAGTGATGGTAATAAAGACAAGTCAGTAGGAGCAGCTTGGTGTTCTAATAAGATCAGAAGATACAGGAAAAAGGAAAAAGTGTCTGGCCCAGGCAAAGAAAGAAATGGACACCAGGCTACAGTTCTCCCAGTATTTCTGCAACATCCTTAGAGACATGAGCTGCAAGGTGAATGGAATTCAGGACACAAGGTAAAATCAATAACACATTATGAAGTGATATGATGGACATCGCTGCTAACCAAGTGTTACTTGGTTCGCTCAGAAAACATTCACTGGGGTCACTTTTGTACCAACCAGAGCTGGGACCTGAGCGCCCTAGTGAAGCGCTAACAGTATACGGGGCAACAGAACAAGGAGCAGATGACTGCCTGAAGACATGTGGGAAGCTTGGTAGGGGAAATACACCAGGCACTGGGCAGTTTGGTGGCAGGAGGAGAAATGTGGGGCCAGGATGGAGCCTGAGACACTTGAGATGGAGCTTAAAAAATAAGAGGTAACAACTGAACAAAGAGAAGAGGAAGGGTGTTCTGGGGAAAGGAAATGGAAAGAGCAAACTTACAAAGGTAACATTCAAAAGAGTATGTTGTTTAGATAAACAAAGACCTGTTGGGTAGGCCCAACTCCATGGACCTGAATTGACCAGAAACAGTAAAGGAGGTAGAGCACCTTCGAGTTAGGCAGATAAAACCAGACAGCTTCTACTGGATTCTCTACATTTATGGCTGTGGCAGATAGGGAGAATCAATAATTTAGTAAACTGGCTGGATGTAAGTATGGAATATCGATGAGTCCTTTATACTTAAAAATAACCATGTTTATTTCCCAAGAGTCGATCTATGCTAGGATACACACACACACACACACACACAGACACACACACACACACACACAAAGTGGGTCCCCATTACCCTGGCAGATGTACAGAAAGACTCTAAGAGGAAGTTGAGCAATGTATGTTTCAAGAGGAAACAGTCTTGGCCCTTTCTCTTTGTGACAGATGGGGGCTGTGAGGACCGCATGGAATGAGTCCCCCAAACTCCCTTGGCTGGGGGGGGGACTGGGCTTGGGTAATAGAACAAACACTTGGTGAGGACATGTGACTCTACAGGATGAATCAGAATTACATAAACAAAGGAGGAAAAGACAATGAGAAGAATGTAGGAGAGAACAGTAGAGCAATGTGGAATAGAAATAGCAGTGGAAGAGAGTCTGAGAGGAATAAACAGTATCTTCTTGAAAACTAGACACAGTAATCTCTTTTCTTTTCTTTTTGCCTATTTGCCATTTTCCTTCTGACTTATATTCATGCATTTCCCCTCTAAGAGTCACACTGGTTCCATTAGGTATAGTACTAAGGGGCTTTTCCCCTGTTGGGAGAATCTGCAGACTGGAATTCGGGTATACTTTCTGGAATTTGAATCTTAAGAACTAAACATCATTGGTTATTAATGATAAAGAAGCCACTGATATTCACACTTTTAGCCAGCCAGCTTACCAAATTATCTTATTGCTATAGTTGCTTAAATTTCTTCATGTACTTTGTTGCTGTTGCTTTTTGTTTCTTTTGGTACTGGGGATTGAACTCAGTACCTTGCAGTTGCAAGGCAGGTGCTAGAATTACTGAGCTAAATCCTTGGCCTAAATTTCTTCATATACAATCGCAGTTTGGGGTGAGAAAAATTTTACTTCTACTCCTTATATTAATTTATATTAATTACTTTCTTCATTTATTTCCTCAAAGGTTTTAGCATAAACAATATTAGTAAAATGGACATCCCTGAATATTTTACATTTTTAATTAAGTGATCACCATGTTTGTCAGCTCTACTGTTACTTTTAGTAAATCTATGTATCTAAGCAAACAACTGTTGCTTACATTTTACCTAAATTTTATTAAGCAATAAAAATGTGAGGTGGCTGCTGTGGTTGCTGAAATGTTTAAATGCTTTTTCAGTCTGTATTGTTACAATTGTTCTCTTTTTCAGTTAGTAAGAAATATAACGCTGACAATTTTCTTCATATCGATGACATATAAAGTAAATACACAAAATCAATGCCTTTTCCCCGCTCTAATAATAATCACTAAAAAATACAATTGAGGAAGATATTTTATTCAGATTCATAAAAACTTAAAAATATTTATGAATAAATTGAATTTTTAACTGTAGACAATAATAAAAAGAAGTATATAAAAATCTTACTGGAGAATATAAAATAGTATCTGAATCAAAATAAAAACCAAATTTTAAGTGAGAATTCCTAATATGAACCTATAATTCTCTAAAATTAATATATTGACTGAATACAATTTCACTTAGAATCCTATCAGCTATTTTAATTGAATAAAATAACATAAATCCTATTTGAAATAAACACATGGAAATAATCAATAAGTGAATAAAAAGAAAAGAGTCATGTGGGAGGACAGGGCCATATAGATGGAAGACATAGAACTCTATAATCAAATAGAAAAACATAAGTACAGAAACAGACGAATATTAAACCAAGAAGCAGATAGAACGTATAGAACTGAAGGCCAGTACACATGAGAATTTAAGAAATGACAGTAGAGCTGCCAGATACAGTGGGAAAAGCACGACTTAGTCCATAGCCCAACTAGTTCAGCAAGCAAGAAGCACTACAGGGGAATGTGGATTTCAGTGCTGGATTCCTGAAGTTTCAGTCTCACTCCCTAGTTCCCTGTTCTTTGGCCTTTGGACCAGTGATTCAACTTCTCTCAGCTCTATTTTACTAAACTGTAAAATGGGTGTAGTAAGATGATGCGTGGTTGTGTCTTGTGAGGGCAGGGTTGAGGTACTTAAGTTTTGTGATTCATGACTGTCCAAAGTACATACGTCCTTGGAGAGTACAGATATTATTGCTATTGTTATTGTGAGAATCAAAATAAACACAGATTTTCAGCTTCCACTAAACAAAACAATACATTTCTGAAAAGACTAAGATTCGAGTGTAAAAAGCACAACCATATTTTTAAAGAAAATTAGTCTGAAAAGCTTAGCACAGTCTTGAGAGATGGGATGGAGGGGTTACTTTCTAATAAGGCTAGAGATGAGAAGCTGCAAAATTAAAATCAGACATTTTACTTCATAAAAATATGATCAAGTTGATGACAAAGTATTTCCTAAATGAAGTACTAGACAATAATAAACTGGGGAAAGCCAAGAAAAAGACAAAAACAAGTTTAAAAAAAAAAACAGCATCAGTCAAAACACATCATTCACCTAAAAGCTCCAGTCAGGGGCCCAGTCATAGAAGCGAAGACATTCAGGTCCCCTGATCCTCTGGGAAGTGAGAAGTCAAATGACAATGAGATATCACCTTACACTGTGCATACCAGTGCAGCTGAAGAGGTCTGCACCCGCCATTGCTACCAGGGATGTGTGAAACGTGCCCTCATGGCTGCTCTAGGAAGACCAAGTGTCACAGTGCTGTGAGATCAAAGGGATATGCATCTGCTCCTGCTTAAAACACACACCCCTTGTATTCATCAACCCCACTCCTGGACTTTAGCGAATAGGACACCACCAGTGCAGACACATGAGGATGCTCACTGGAATACTGCACATGGTGGGAAAATAAACCGAAAGTACTATGACCAATAGGAGATTGCCATGTATGTCATACCTCCTCGTTGGAATATTATGCAGTCATTAAAAAGAGCAAATTAGAGCTCTGCCACTGGTCATAGAGACATTTATATATGCTAATGTGAAAACAAAAAAGTATAAAGATGTCCTCAAGTGAAATAAATAGGCCACAGATGTATAAATATCATATCTTTCCTCTGATATGAGAAAACGAAGTTGTAAATGAGTTGTAGTATATATAGTTGATATTGTGAAATAGAAAATATTTAAAAAGAAAGTGGGTATAGGGGTAAATAATGAGAGGAAAAAGAATGTGACAGTAATAAAGAAAAAAAGAAACAAAGATAGATAGATAGATAGATAGATAGAATATTGAGGAGGTTGCAGGGGGAGGGGAAAGGGGAAAAATGAGAATCAGGTCATGTCATATTCTGGTATAAACTCTCAACGTTGAATGCAATGATGATGTGTATTCATAATGTACCAATAAAGATTTAATTTTTTAAAAAAAGTATAAAGACAAACACAGGGCTGAGTCCAAAAGACCAAGAGACAGACCGCAGGGCAGCGCACAGGCATATTCAGAGGCCTTGGTGACTGTCTGCCTCTTATTCCAGGGTGTACATAAGCCACAAATGCTTGTTTCCTTATTCTTTAAAAACATAAGTATATTTTAACCTCTCTTTTATAGGTGTACTATATTTCACTATCATGTTTACCTTAAAAAGAAAATCAAGATGCAACATAAATATATGAAATTTGATTTTATAAAATGATGGCAGACAGGGCCGGGGAGTTAGCTCAGTGCTTCTGGCGCCTGTCTTGCAAGCGCAAGGACCCGGGTTTGATTCCCCAGTAACCACATAACAATACTGGGTGTGGAGACCCACACCCAGCAGCAACCAGTACCACATACCACAGTGCCGGGTGTGGTAGCTCACGCCTGTAATCCCAGCACTCGGGAGGCAGAGGCAGGAGGATTGTGATGTGAGTTGGAGGCTGAGCTCAGGGCCAGCCTGAACCACAAAGCGAGACCCTGTCTCCAAAAATCTAAAAAAAAAAAAAAAATGATGGCAGACAAACTCATATGATGTCCATATTTAATAGTTACCCAGTGTAGAGAAGAATATGATAGAACATTACAAGGGTATTAACATGAACTATCCTTAGCAGGACATAGGGGACACACAGGCAAAAAAGGTGCAGAGGACAAAAACCAGCAAAGGGGAAAGAATACACCTAGAAAAACATTTCTTAAATCATTAAATATATGAATTTATTTTAAAATTATGTGAAAATTAAGAAACAAAATTTGGGGGAAAGAGAACACAGAAAAAGAATGAAAAGAAGAAAATACTTAAAATCCAGTTCCACTGAGTGTCTAAGTTCTCATACAATTGTCTGGTTTCTGTTGCTGCAACCAGAGAGCCTTAGCCAATATAATACCAGCAGAAATAATCTCATCACCATTGCCCTACTCACAGAAACCACCTTTATCTGCATGCCTCCTTGTGAGCTCAAAGCACAGGATATCTCAAGGACAAAGTAGCCTATTGTCTCAGCCCTCTTTATTCATTCCGATCTTCCTTCTAAACTTCACAGGAGAACACTGTTCTGATTTATATGTAGATTTCCCCCCAAATTCTCATGAGTTCATAGGTGGAGCTTGGAGGGGCGGGGCACGTATGATGCTCCTCAGAGGACTGGTGAACTCTGGCTGTAGGAGGTGGTCCACTGCAAGTGAGACACCGCAGGGGCCAGCGCCTTCCCTCTTCCTGCCCTGACTTGGACCCAGTTGCCTATGGACTGAAACCTCTACAGACTTTGAGCTAGAATAAAACTCTTCCTCCTTGAAGTTACAGATGTTGGAAATTGTGTCCCAACAACTGGAAAAGCTACTAAGATAAACAACCAGTTCATGGGCACCGGTAGTGTTAAATTGCATCTGTCACAAAGTCTAAAACTATAATGAAAGGAGAAACCAACAGAAATGAGTTTTAAAATTAATCAGACTCTAATGCAGCCTGAAAATTTGCAATAGCAAAAGTATACTCAGCTATCAAATTGGGAACCTAATATCTGTTAATATTCAGAGTCCCAGTGCAGTATTTGTGGTGACCTTCCCTGAGTCACCTTTCTGCTGTCCCTAACTACATTGTAGATGGAACCAGCTGCATGCAAAAGTTTGTGTTTCAAATTTGGCGGGTGATATATGTATATTTTTGCAGTGATCGCAAGTCCCAGCCCAGCCTTATGACTTAGCAAGATTTTTGTCTCAAAATAAAATTTAAAAAGGGGCTTGGGACATAGGTACTTATAAAGGCCCTAGGATCATCCCCGAGTACTATACACACACACACACACACACACACACACACACACACACACACAGAGAGAGAGAGAGAGAGACAGAGAGACAGAGAGACAGAGAGACAGAGATGGAGACAGAGACAGAGAACTTTTGAGCTCCAATCAGCATTAGCTTTCTCAGTTTTTTTCCTACAAAGCATCATCAGAGAAAAAACAAAGTGATGTGAAAAAGATCAAAATCAAAATAAATAAACTTCAGCATGCATTAATGAAGGGATCCTTGCTGATTCACACAGCCTCTGTAAACCCTAACATACTTGTTCTAGACTAGAAATTTCAGAGTCAAACAAAATAGCCCATGGCACCAGGTGTTCCCCATTTATAGAGTTCAGTTCAATGAACATTTCCCCATCGTGTTAACCAGCAGAAAGGGGCATTAGTGCGGGATTTGTTCTCTTGACTCCCAGGACACCAGTGTCCTATGCAGGAATGTGAGCGACCTACACAGAGATCAAATCCAAGAATGGTTTCATTTAGGAACACCATGTACCAACAATTTGAAATTACCACCATCTCAAAGGAAGGTGTATCAGACCCTTTTTGGCCCTGCATCCTATCTTCTCTGTTCTCTCTTGTTTCCAGAGATTATAGGTGCTGGTAGTTTTAATTCAACAGTAGTTTGCCTCAGTTTATTTGTGTTTCCCTCAGACTGTTCACTGAGGATTCTCTGTCCCCAGCCTGTGGGAAGCCTACAAGAAGCAAGTGACCACGCCGGAAATGTCAGTGTTAACCCTGCATGGAGAGACCCTTGTTGGAGGAAGAGCTGGAGCAGTGGACAGATCCTGCCTTCTCCAGGCTCGGGCTGACGATGTGAATGTGAATTGTGCTCAACTCCTCCCAAGGTCCCTCATGGCCTGGATCCTCCATATCTTCCCAAATGTTCTACTTAATAATACATTCCTGATTTTGACTTTTCCTTTTCTGAAGTTTCACGCTACCTATAATATATTACCTCTGTAAGCCTCTCTTTTGAATCAATAGAGGTTAAGATCAAAGGAAATGAGCATTCATATCCAAAAAATAATAACAACAGCAATATATATGAGGCCAAATTGCAAAGCACAAATTAACACTTCAATAGATAAATCATGACTTATGCTGCAGTATTATCTTCATTACACTGAAAGATGTCCATGCCCCACTGCCTACCTGTACCTTCCTTCCAACCTCTTTGCTAAGAGACAATTTACTTAAGGGCTAATCGTATGTTCCAAGGTTTCAGGTCTCAATTTACATAGAACCCCAAAGATCACCATTATTAAATTAATGTGTTCAGTGCTCAAAAATATTACTACAAATAATTCCAAGCATTTTGGTTTAGATAACAAACCAAAGTAATTTTTAATGTTGAGCATGCTGGTGAAATTCAAAAGTTCATGACTTGTTTCCCAGAAAAAGGCACATCCACAGAAAGTTTAGGATAGTGGTGGCCAATCTTTGGTACTCATTTTCTTCTTTGAAGACATAGGATGGTAATGTATGAGTTGTTTTTCCTAAACTAAAATCTCAGTATTCAGATTTAATTGGAATGTTGACACCTTGTGATAAATAAGTAGGTTTTGGGTTGTAGTTTGGGCACTGGTCTCTTTGCCATCATTAGGTTAAGATAAAATATCAGAAGGGTTATGTATGGACCCTGCAGAGCCCATTCATGACCTCAGGGCAGAACTACTCATTCTAAGTGATCCAAAGTCAAAAAGATCGTAGGAAATGGACAGCTAGCCCCATTGCCTCTATCTCTCACACACATGACTTTGTCTTCAGCTTTCCACTACCCTAAATCATGACACCAAGTATAAGGAAACCCTTAGTTAAATGGAGATTATAAAGTCTGGGTGCCTTTGGAGCCCCTCAGAATATCATATGAAGCCAGAAATCCCCTCTCTTGCCCACCCAACGCAGCCTCAAATCCCAACTCTGAAGCTGGAAACAAGAGGAGATCCTTTCCTACCCACCCTATCCCAAATCCACAAAATCCTTCTGATTAAAAGTCCAATGAGATCATCATAGCTTTTGTCAATCCAAATATACCAATAAGCATTCAGATACCTAGCATTTTAAGAAAACTTGAAGCAATGTCAGTAATATTTGTTTCAAATATATGTGAAACCTCATACCCAGTAGAGCCAATTCTGTGGTGACTGCATCTATAGAACAAAAAAATCTTGCACTGAGACCAAGATATAATTCTCCATCACTGGGGGAGTCATGTATCTTTAATTTCTTCCAAAGAAAAGCTTGAGACCAGGATTACAGAGCAAGCACAGGTCCATGAAGAGTATAACCTAATCACAAGCAGCAGCCACTAAAGGGTAGAATATCAAGGATAAATCTGAGTCATTTGTAAAAAAATTGGTGAACCATAATTCTATGGTTTTATAATGAACTAAATCAGGCACAGAATAATATTGCATGTTTCCTCTTATATGAGAAACCTCAAACAGCAAAATTTTAAAAAGACAGTAGAAAAGAGAGGCAGACTTTGTGGAGATGTAAAGGGAACATTGGGAAAAGGGGAGAAAGTAAAAAATGGAAATTATCAAAGGAAAAGGAATTTAAACACACTGAGGGAAATCCATAAGCAAAGGTAAAACACTATTGTCCCTGGTTGCAAAACGCATAGGTGGAGGACCATGTTTCTTGGATACAAAGTAGATCCAGTGATCAGAAAAATCTCTCGATCAGTCACCCACAGACTGCTACAAGGTACGCAGAAGTCAGAAGGATCACTGAGTAGGAGAAAACACTGACAGTACTGCACACCATGAGACACTCTCAGGCACCACACTTTGCTCCAAGAATTAGAGAGTATGAGTCTGATCAAAACCTTGAGCAGAAAGGATGTCTGGATTCATAAAAAATCACAAAGAACTAACACAAATCGTAGTTAAGCTCTACTGAGTATAAACAGCATAACACAACAATGAGCACTCATTTCATTCTTTGTAACAGCACTTACACGTGCATTGTCTTGTTTAATACTTAGAACTGCCCTATAATGAATACCATTCTCCCACTTTTCTGTGGATTTGAAAACAATGAGCCTCACAGTTCAGGTTGCTTTACCCGAGAGAGACAGCCAGTGAGAAATGGAAACAGGATTTAAATGCTGAATTGCACCTTCTTTTCAATTACATAAGGACACCATATCCTCCTTGGGACTTTGCTTTCTGTCCCACTTCTTTTCCTGAGGCTCTGAAGCAAGCATCGTCACATTTACATTTTACACAAACTGTGTTGTGCGTGCTGTCACTGATCTCCTTCCACGGCTGAGAAAATGAAATCTTGGAAAACGTAAGGAAGTTCTTAAAATTACAAATTCGTGAAGTGCCAAACCCTGGATGAGAAATCAGGACTTTCCCTACCACAGCTCCAGTTTTTGATCATTAAGCTACTTTACTGAATAATCCTAAACAAAACACGGAGATGAATGGTTGGTTGCCTGCTGTGGAGCATCTGCTGAAATCAATATGCCATATAATCCAGAGTAAAATAAGCCCCCAGTTCACCCTGTCTCGTCCTTCCCCTTTCCCACTTTCCTGTAGAAGTTCACCTCGTAAACATTAAAGAGGCGGAACTCAGATACCTTCAGCCTAGAAGGAGCAGAGATCCAGTGCTCAGGCTCACTCCACTTGCAAAAATAAATAAATAAATAAGGCCTTTATTTCAACTAAAAGATAAGGCAGAAATATTTTAAGGAATTGGCCCTCGTTTCCATGCACCATTGCTCTAATTTGCTCATTATATATAATTAGTAAATGCACTTTATTATGATTAGGTGGTCTTTACTTATAACAAAGGAACAATCAGACCCATACTTGTTTTATGCATTTGTGTATGCACACATATGGGGAAAGGAAGAAGAACTAATTGGAAAGTGAACCTATTGTTAATGAATAAACAACTATTATCACTGAAAGCACATGTAATTGCCTCCTATAAAAAGTGCTGCACCAACACAGGTTGAGGAGCACCTGTTTCTGGAAAATATCAAAGGAAACAGGAGAATCTAGAGGTCTTGGTGGAATACCAAAAAGGTACCTTATATACAGGAAAATCTAATGCCAGGAATGCTGAGTGAGAACGTGTCATAGTGATCATGCCAGAATTCTACACTAGCAGCTGGTACAGAACTTTAGGCATCAAGGAGAAAGAGGGCTGCTCTGACAATCCTTCAGATGAAAGAGGACCTAGAATAAAAGCTAGATAAATGATCTGCATCAACATTGCTTCTAACTCCCTTACACCCAGAGTGTTCTGTGTAAGTTAGGCAGCCACTCAATACACATTTACTTACTATGCTCAGGTAAGACATTGTTTAAAATCCTTGTTCACACAGGTTTCACTTGTATGAAACTCAGGATGGCCCTCACTGATTTACTGACATCTCTCTATCATTGACAATTTTCTCCCACATGACAGCATTGATCAACAGTTGTTATTGTCAATGAATATTTATCATTTTTTTCATTTTATCACAGCTTTGATATAAAATCATCATAGGCTTAAAATCCTGAGCAATGAATTTGCTTCACTAAGTAGAGAGTTAGAAAAAGCCACACTGTCTTATTGTTCCCCCATGGCAGAGATGAACTAAAGACTGTCTAGAAGTCATTTGGTTTAAAACATCATTTCTGTGATCAGGGCAAAGAGACTTCAAAACCCACCTTTAAAAATTTTCAACCCACTGACTGAAAACTGTTTTTTTACTCAATAAGGAAAACTGGGTTTCCTCAAAGCTACTCTAAAGTTGGCACAAAAGCTTAAAGTTTAATGGAGCACTTCCGGTATGTGGAGAACTCTGCCCAGCATTGTAGACACAGAAGACACCTCTGGAGGGTAAGGAAGCACATGGAGGACAACAAGGCAAGTGCAGGTGAGCATGACCCAGTGGCATCAGTGTTCAGGGCCCACATGAACAGTGTGTTATGGCAGCAGAAGGGAAGAGACATCAAGGAAGGTAAAACGAGAACAAAATGGACAGAGCAATGCCGTGGTGGGCTTCCTAGAGAGACAAATCCAGAGCCAACTGTCAAAGGATGAGGAAGAAATATCTAAGCAAAAATTAGAAAGACTAGTAGGGAAGAGGAGAAAAAGGAAAGCATGGGCCTGTGAAACAATATCTTAAACAGGAAGAATCACTCACAGCCACATGCTGCCAGAAGATAAAAGGTAAGGTAAATGGTAGTTGGAACAAAAGGCAGAAAGGTTAGTAGAAGGTGAGATGTGGAGGATCTTAGAAAGAGAAGTGGACCATTCGTTATCCTTTAGTCAGTGTAGTGATAGCACAGGTTATGCTCAGGATGGCTTTGAATTTTACATAGTGAAGACACAGGAGAAATGTCTTGGTGCCATGGGAAGCTGGACTTGAGTAGACGCGGACTAGAGGAAGAGATGTCAGTTCAGAGGCTGATAAGTGGTACAGAGGAAACTACAAGGAGCTGAACCTAGGCAGCGCTAGTATGAAGAGAGAAGAAAAGCAATGAAGAGCTGCTAAGGAAAAAAATCAACAGAGCTTGACTGGTTATAGGAGATGCGACAAAGGGTAGGGTCAAGTTCAGAGTCTGCTAGCTTGGCACAGGACAGCCACATTCAGAAATGGAAACTATTGGGAAACTAACAAGATTTGCAAGAAGTCACTGGCTTAAGCAAAACTGACTAGATCCAGTGGAAAAGAATTCAGGTTTCAGTAAGTTGGGTAATGACTGATGGTTTGGATAAAAGATGAACAACAGGGCCAGGGATTTAGCTCAGTCGTTCTGGCACCTGTCTTGCAAGTGCAAGAGCCTGAGTTCAATCCCGGTAACCACATACAATAATACTGAGTGTGGAGACTCATGCCCACCAGCAATCAGTACCACATACCACAGTGCCAGATGTGGTAGGCCAGCCTGGACTACAAAAGTGAGACCCTGTCTAAAAAAAAAAAAAAGAAAGAAAAAGACACTAGAAGAATGTGGGGTCAGGGAAGGGATATTTGGGAGTTGGTGACACAGGAAACAGAACATTTAGGTCATAAGAACTAAAGGAGATGTCACAAGGTAAGATCAATCTTCCCAACTCTATCATGAACTCTGTTTGAAAACCAAATAAAATACCACCTACACATCCTTGAGTAAACTTTCAATCCTTCTTCAAGCTATAGTGTTGAAGAAATTTGTGATCAGGTAAAATGTAAACTTCTATACCTACCCCTCTACCAGGAAGCCTTAATTTTACTGATCTTGTTTGGGGAATGCAAACACACAGTATGGGGTATCTGTGATTTCTAGGGACAGCATTGGACACTGAGAGAGAAATAGACAACAGGTAGGTGATGCTCTCATTTTTTGAAGCCACAAGGATCTGGACCAAGACTGATGCTAAAGAGTTGACCAATTGAAACTTTTGAGTAACCTCTGTCAGCTCTGTCCTAGACTCCTCACTCAAGAATCTAAAGAAGTCTGCTGTGATGGGATGAAGACTAGCTCAAATGTGTATGTGATCATCATAAAAGGTACAAAAAGATGAAACCGACTGCCAATATTCACATTTCAAAACTGAAAGGCTCAGAATGTTAGAAAATAACTCAAAGTAGGTCCTCTCAGAGCATTCAGAGTGATATACAGGGAGAGGCCTCTGGTGTGAATAGCCATTTGGAGGTGCTTAGGAAAACCTCACTTTTAAATGTAGCTACTGAGAAGACAAGAAGGAAACTTTGGGAAAGGCGAGAGTAGGGAGGACCTATAACCTTGGACTTACAAAGATTAACAAGGGCTGAAAATGAGTTCATCCACGTTTGAATTGTATAACCAAATAAGGGAAAACCTGACATGTTGGGCAGAGTTTACCCTCACAAGCGTATCTATTCCACTAGTAAACTCTTGGTAAGTAGTAATTTTATTAATTCCTGATCTGACAGTATGATATCCCAGATTTTAGATCTGATCCCAAAACTAATGTTCCATGAACACCTGGGCCTGCTTCCTACCTATGGGTGGTTACTGGGCTGAGCGCCATGCCTAAAATAAAAGACAACTCTGTCACTGGCAGAACATCTGTCATCGATGGTTCTCCTGGAGTATCAAATGTACAAGTCATCAATTTCCATGGCAACTCTTCTCTCTCCTCCAGGTACCTGAACACCAACCTGTAGAAGCCTAAGAGCTTTGACAGCTGAAAATGCAACTTTTTCCAAGGGAAAGGGGAAATAAAAAGGCTCTAAGTACATTTTATTCTGCTGAAAGGGGTAATTTCCACCATAGAAACTGAGAGCCTTGTCCCAAATCCTGACTACTTTATTTATGCTGCTCCTCAGTGAGCTCTGGGGAAGCAGAAATTCTAAGTCTTTGTCCACGGTTCTGAAGAAATTCATAAATGAACTGAAGGCACACTAACGCTGTTGGCCCATTTTTCAAGAGATGACATCCACATCCCAGGTGCCTGGAGAAGTTGGGATTCAGATCAGATCACTTGACAGTAAGGAAACTGAAGTGCTCTACTAGTTCCTAGAAAATGGCAGACAATTTCTGTCATGCAAGTTTAAATGCTTTATGTTGGTTAACTTGCAGGATGTGTGATAAACTGGGGAGAGGCCATACATAGAAACTAAGTTTTGTAAATCTCTCAACGACTAAAAAGCAAGGTCCGTCCATCTTCCTTCCTTCCTTCTCTCTTAAGAAAGAGATTTCAGGCCATGACTGTTCTATGAAACAACTTAAAGCCCAGCTTGGGAGTACCTGTTTTTCCTTTCCTGCAGAACTTCCGTGATTTTGCTTTTTCTTTGTTTTGTCTTTGTAGCTTTAGGCAACAGAAGCAGCTTCTCTGTTTCCCCCTCTTTCCCTCACATGTCTGTTAATGTAGCTGTTGGC
>PVIR01002412.1:16356-55993 GCA_004026965.1 Petromus typicus
GTAACCACATAACGATACTGGGTGTGGAGACCCACAGCCAGCAGCAACCAGTACCACATACCACAGTGCCGGGCGTGGTGGCTCACGCCTGTAATCCCAGCACTCGGGAGGCAGAGGCAGGAGGATTGTGATGTGAGTTGGAGGCTGAGCTCAGGGCCAGCCTGAACCACAAAGCGAGACCCTGTCTCAAAAAAAAAACCTAAAAAAAAAAAAAAAGAAGTCAATTTGACACCATGTTACTTTTTCTTGTTTGACTTTCCCATGAGGTGACATGCATCCAGATTGTGTGAGAGTCATGGAAGTAGAGGTTTCACTTTGCTCTGCACTAAATACTCAGCATCTAATAGTCTTGCACTGCACAAATACAATGTCAACATTTGTTAAATGAATAAACAATTACACAGTTCAAGTTAATTTCCTCCAAATTGGGTGTCATCTAAAATTCACACAGAAATTTTCAGCGTGGCCCAAGTAAATTTCTTTCTTTCTTTCTTTCTTTCTTTTTTAGGTTTTTTGAGACAGGGTCCTGCTTTGTGGTTCAGGCTGGCCCTGAGCTCAGCCTCCAACTCACATCACAATCCTCCTGCCTCTGCCTCCCGAGTGCTGGGATGACAGGCGTGAGCCACCACGCCCGGCACTGTGGTATGTGGTGCTGGTTGCTGCTGGGCGTGAGTCTCCATGCCCAGTATTGTATGTGGTTACCGGGGAATTGAACCCGGGCCCTTGCACTTGCAAGACAGGCACCAGAACCACTGAGCTAACTCCCCGGCCCCTAAATACATTTCATACTGAGACCACTATTGAGGTTAGAGGTAAAAGAATAAAGCTGTGACTTCTGTATGTAGCCTTAATAAATGACCATGTTCTTTGGGCATCTGGGCTGTGGACTCTGTCTTTTGAAACAGGCCCACCGTGTAAATGTGCCTACTACTCGTGTTTAGATCTTTTCAGAACCATGGACAGCGATGCCGGCTTTCTGCTTGTCTATAGCTGTTAAAATAAACCTTTGAGTTGAAAATAAACCTTTTCTCCTTTAATTTTAAGTGTTGAGTATTTTGTCTCGGTAATGAGAAGAAGTAACTAAGACACTTATCATGAAGATCTTGGTAAGATACAGTAGGGCAGCCCTCCTGGAACATATCTCACATCCCAGCGAAGGTCTGAAAGTCAGTGATAGTTCATACAGAACTAGGAGGGTAAAGATACAAAGCATCTATCTAATCTTTTCCCGGGAAAACTACATAATTCTCCTCCTTCCTCTGGAGGAGAATGAAAGACAAATCTTAGAAGACAAATTCACTTGAAAACCAAACATTCTCTTTGCCTCTGGTAAGCTGGACAAAGCAAAATACAGAGAGAAAATGTGTTTGATGAAAATCTCTCAGTTCATTTAAATTTGAATTGTTTTTCTTCTATTAACTCTCTCAAATTCAGAAGAATTTGTAAAAGATCATCTCTAACTAGAAATACTTTGAAAACCAAAGGTGCTATAAAATAAAGTGAATTGAATTTAGTATTTATACAGGGCAGTCCTAATTAGATTAACACATTCATGTGTATACTAAGTAGCAGACGGCTTTTTACACTTCTTCTCTTTACCCTTCCTTGCCAATTACTACACTTAAAAAATTAAATTCTCCTTGATAGACTTTTATTTCATATAAAAAGAAGACAATGAAAAGTGATAATCTTTTTTAAAAAATAAATCCAGAAGACATTTTCTTCCAAATAAAAGAAATGTCACTCTGAAGTCAGTGCCAAATAATAAGTCAACAATCAATATGGTCTTTATTAGGTCTAAAGCATTTACTAGTTAACATCAATAAAAACTTAATGTCTGCTAGCTCATTTAATTCTCCTATCCTCCCCTTCAAATGATCAATTAAAGGTATTATTAACCCCACTTTTCAGATCGTGAAAGTAGAATTTTGAAAGTTCAACAAGGAAGGACATGAAAACACCAGAGGAAAAAAAAATACATAGGGAGAATGAAAGGGATGATTTAGCCTACTGAGCTTATTCTTGGTGATGTTAGAAAGTTAATTGACAGAAGATTCTCATGAGTGAACTCTAGAAGTCAATTGCTTCTTAAACAATCTGTTTCTACCCAGTTGTAGATTATTTGCCATTCATTGCTCATAACCCCCTCACCACCTCCATCTATACCCCTGTCCAAATAGTTCCCCATTTGGTCCTCATTGAAATGAAATGATTGTGCATGGCTAGGATTAAAACAGAAAGCTATTGTGGCGCTATTGGGTAATGAAAATGCAGTCTCTTGACTTGAATATTTAGAAAAAATTGAGAATATAAAGCCTCTTCCCGCTACAAATCTGATTCAGTTTACACTCTGTAAAATGTAAACAGTCATAATTCTTACCTATCTGTTAGGATCATTGTATTGAGAAAATATTGCATTAAAAATACTGCTCCCAGGGCCTGGTACACTGTGAGCATTCAGTAAATGTTAATTACAATTACAGAACAAAGCAGAAGTGTTTCACTTGTATTGATAAGACACTGATGGTCCACAGAAGTTAAGTAGTAACACTCACAACTTGAATGAAGTAAAAGTATGTAAAACATTTAGCCTAGTGCTAATGATGGTTGTGGAGGAAGAAGTTAAAAATGACAGTGATACTCAGGTTTGTTTTAGCTTTTGAGAAAAGTGGAATCTTGTTCTCTAAACTCCAAACCCTGTATCCACAGAGACACTGGCATCGTGTTGACACACAAAAGCTAGGTCCACTGCTGAAGTGCTATCTGTGCAGATTTGAGGCCTGGGCATCTCTTCAAAGTCAAGAGGAATTTCAAGTCTTGTTCAGACAGTCAATTGACATCATTCTGCATGGCAGATGTCCACAATGGCCTGGCATCCTTTCTGATTGTATCAGCCTTTTTTTTTTTTTTTTTTTTTTTTTGTGGTTGAGCTCTGACATCTCATGAGATACCCTCTCCTCTGAAAATTCCTCTCTGGGATGCAGTTGTTGGAGTTTTGCACTGAAGAAATTCTTGGTCTGAGCTCCCCAAGGCTTTCGCCCTGGATGTTCACGCTTTTTGATTCACTAGACCCACAATGATGGGCGGGAGAGGCAGGGACCCAGAGAAGAAAGCTGAGAAGTGAGGAAGTCTCTTACCAATTCTCTTTCAGTTAGAAACCCAGGGATGCATGGAGAGAAGCTAGAGATGCTATGACCTAGTGTATTTCCTTAATAAACAAGGGTCTCAGGACCTAGAGAAGTTGAAAAAATATAAAGGTCACACTGCTAGTAACAGTGACACCAAAAGGACAGTTTGCTGTCACTTTCTCCATTTCCATTGGTTCCCAGCTAATCTCTCCTAACATATTAATTGATAATTATACAGTAAGCTGATAAAGGGATTAAAGTTAGACCTCTCTCAAGGGTATTTTAATTTAGAGGGATTTGAATTCCCAACTGGAGAAGTTATTATGGCGTAAAAAAAAATCCGGGGACTAACCTACCAGAGCAAATAGTGTGATGCCTATTAGTCCGCAGATCATTCTCTACAGAAAGCAGAACTCAAACAGGATGAGGTGTGCAGTCTTGTTTCTGCCTTACTCTGTGGTAAATGAAAGCAGAATCTTGTCTTGCTGTGATAGCCTTAGTGACATACAGAGAAGCAGTGGCCAGGCTTACTAAGGGATGTTAAAACCTACCACCCAATGTTCTCAATGCCTGAGAAATGGGCAGTGGTATTTCCCCTAATTCCCTCTATCATACATTCTCTGATTCAGCACAATCCTCTTGTCTGTGCCAACTATGCACAAATGAAGAGCCAGCATTTAGGGAAGGAGAAAGTTACTGGTTAGGTCTCTCCCTATCAAAATGTGAAAGCTGGAAACTCTGCCACCAGACTTATAACCCAACTCTAGATTGTGCAAAGGTCTTTATGGATTGTCTGACCATCCCAAAAACTCAAAGGTGCATGAAATCAGAGAAACAGAAATAACTTTCCCATGTAACGTCCAGAGCTTCTCAAAAAAAAAATATATATATAGGAGGGAGCTAGTAAACATAGAAAGGATTGTCACTGAAGTAGATCAGATAAAGTCCTGACGGAACACACGCAGTTAAGAGGATTATGCTGAGAGGATTAGCTGCCAAGGGAATGTAAATGGAAAAAGGCACTATTTGGAAGCATCGTTTCCTCTTCAGACAAACTCACATTCAATTTGGGCTTCTGGACTCTTTTCCTGATCCTCTCTCCTCCCACCCCAAATTAATATGACACAGTTCATTCCCATGCCATTCTTAATCAATTTACTTAGACCTAGATGATCAAGTAATCAATCTACTGAGAAAAATTGAATTAAAAAAAAAGAAAAAAGGAAAGACAAAAAAAGAAAAATCCTAAGCACAGACATTGTGGAGTCCGAAGTCAAATAAATAATAAAAGGATAAGGGACAAAGATGCTAAGTAAGCATGTCTGTGACCTTATCTGTTCTCAGCAGTAACACATGATAACAACAACAATAAACAGGGCTTGAAACAGACTTACTAGCCAGGGCCAGAGACTCCCGTAAAATAGGGTATTTTGAAAGCTAAGTTCATTGGGACTAAGGGATGTTAAAACCTACCACCCAATGTTCTCAATGCCTGAGAAATGGGCAGTGGTATTTCCCCTAATTCCCTCTATCATACATTCTCTGATTCAGCACAATCCTCTGCACAAGCATCTGCTCCTGAAGAAGTTGCAGGTATCTTTTCCTAAACACCTTTGATTATAGGATAGAATTTCAGCCAGCTCATGTGGCTGCAGAATGAAGTTTTTAATTTGAAGGTAAAAAAGAAAGGAATCTTCAGAGGCTATACTTTTCTTCCTGCATAACTTTGGGTCTCTGTGTATATAACTTTGAAGAAAATAAGTTAAAACAAAACTTTTTCCTTCATTATTTATCTATGATAATTACTATCCAAATGATCTCCATCAAATGTGGCAGAAGTACTTTTGGAGACAGACGTCGTTTCATGAGAATCTAATGCCATAGTAACCTGAAATCAAGAGAGATGAGCCAAAGAGATGTGTATCATTTCCAACTAATTTATGCTTTTTATGTATATAGGCTGGACAGGGAGCAGGAAAAAAATCATGATAGAAAGAATCTGAATGTATGTGTGTGGGAAACAGACAGAGAGATCCGCAGAAAGATAGAAAGAGAGTAACAGAGATAGAGACAGAGAGACTGACAAGGGGAAAAGCGATGGGTCTCCCATACTTTATTCCAATTGGGCTTTAATTGCATTGATTGATATGCATTTGCTATTGATGGGAAAATGAGCCTCTTGTTCTCTCTATCCTTGTTAAGCTTCCAAATGCCAAAGTAAAAACAAGGTCACTCAAAAGCCATAAACTTCACTGTGGAGAAATCCTGCTGACAAATTTCAGGCTGAGCTGTTTAGAAAGACAAACATGTTAACTTTCTTGTGCCATTATGGTCATGTCTATGTGTCCTTTGATCCCTTGTATTTTCATGGGGTGATAGGCAGTGCAGTCCCTCCCCTTTATGAAAGGAACCAATTAGACAACCTTCTGACCTCTTTAGTGGTCACCAGGTCATTTTCAACCTCATTTCAGCCACATCTTTGTGTGTAGATACAGAATAACTTACTCACCTTTTATAAGAAATGATATTGAAGATTGCAAACAAGCTAAGTAATTTTACTTGGCTTTTAACAATTGAAATCCAACAGTTTAGAGGGGTTGCTGGGAAGGTGGACCTGGGATCTTTGGTCTAGTCCTGACTGGCCCCAAGCTCACAATCTCCTATATAAGCTCCACAAGTGCCTCCGGCTTCTCCAGCTGGGAGAAGTTGGTAAAATATTCCTGGGCCATGCCTTATCCTAAAAGATTATCACTCTGTGGATTCCAGGTAAAGCCCAGGAATTTGTGTTTTTATAAGCTCTCCAGGCATCCAGTTATAAAATTGAGCTTGAGAACCACTAGGTTAGAAAGTCTTTCCTGTGGGACCCTGGCTCTTGTTCTGTGACTCCGTTAATAGACATTCACATCCTATAATATGACTTCTTGCAAAGCACACACATGGAGCAGATTCCTCCAGCAAATCACTGCACCATAATGCAGAGATTTTTTTTTCTATTTGACCCATCCCAGAAGAGCTGCTGTCCACATGCAGAGGTATGAGCATCTGTCACCACTCTCAGCTCAATTCAGTGTTCTTTCTGCTCCAATCCACCACTTTTACCTGTGTCTTAAGCACAATTGTGGCATTTGGCCTACTTATCAAGTCTGCTACTTGTCTTCATCATGAACTACAATTTCCTGAAATCGATAGAAACATAATAAAAATATGTGACCTGATCCAAGATACTCGAGAAATTCAGACTTCAGCAACTGACAAATTACATCCAGATTAACTAAATGACAATATATCTGAAAGAAAATAAAGAAGATGGGTTGGGTAAAACTCTTGAAGACATTGGCTTAGGGAAAGACTTCTTGAACAAAACCTCTATAGCACAGGAATTGGCAGAAGAAATCAACAAATGGGACCTCATTCTTTTAAAAAGCTTCTGCACAGCAAAGGAAACCACCAAAAGAGTGAAAAGGCAGCCAACAAGGTGGGAAAAAATCTTTACCACCTGTGCCTCAGACAAAGGGCTACTATCTAGAATATATAAGGAGCTTTAAAAAAAATGAGCCCACCTAAATTTAAAGACCCAATTCAAAAATGGACATCTGAAATGAATAGATACTTTTCAAAGAAAAAATTAAGAGCAGCTAAAAAGTATATGAAGAAATGCTCAACATCATTAGTCATTCGAGAGATGCAGATGAAAACAACACTGATATTTCATCTCGTTCCACAAAGAATGGCTGCCATGTCAGAATTAGCCAGTAACAAATGTTGGTGAGGCTGTGGAGAAAAAGGAACCCTTCTCCACTGCTCATGGGAATGTAGACTTGTACAACCTCTGCTAAGATCAGTGTGGAGATTCCTCAAAAAACTAGGATTGGAGGTCCCATTTGACCCAGCCATCACTCTGCTAGGCATATACACAAAGGAATTAAAAGAGTCATTTCACAGTGACATATGTGCACCCATATTTATAGCAGCTCAGTTTGTGATTGCTAAGTCTTAGAAACTATCCATATGTCCATCAACTGGAGACTGGATAACGAAGATATGGTTCTTTTATAAAATGGAGTATTACTCTGCCAATAAAAATGATAAAATTGAGTCATTCACACTGAAATGGATGTACCTTGAAAAAGAAAGAATTTTGAAGACCTCACCTACAATCTCTGGTCCTACTCGGATGTTCTTCCAGTTAAGAAAATGTCCTCTCTCTCTGGAAGGAATAATGACCTTTTCACTGTACAGAATAGGAGCCCAAGGTGTCACAGAGCCAGTAGACAAGCTAGTGAGGACAGAACTGCATGTGGGTGATGGAAAGGGAACTTGGTGGAAAGAAGCAGAGTCCAAATGCACAGAGACAGGGAGGCTTGAATGAGGGTATCCCAAGTCCATAGCAGGCTCCAACTTGACCATTTGAGAGGCACTTGAAACACATGTTGTCAATCAACTCTTATAACTCAAGTCTCTTTTGATTTGCTTAAATAAGAAAACTTAGTGTTCACAGCTACATGCTTAGCCTTAAAGTCCATAGGAAGTATTTTTGCAAAATTTTCCAAAAGTACTCTTTATATTTCAGCATGTTTTATAAACACCAAAGTTCTCCAAACTTTCCACATCTTCTGTATCTTCATCCACATAAATCCCTGGATACTTACTTTTTGGCAAGCATTAGGTCCTGAGTTCAATTTCTGGTACCAAAAATATAAATAAATAAAATACATGCATTAATGAATAAATTATCCAAAGTGAGAACCATTTCAATTAAATCCCTCCCAAATAAGTATATTTTAAATGAAGTTAGTTATGGGCTGAAAGAAAATGAAAAGTTTGCTATTTAGCCTTTAAAGTGTCTATTTCATGATGGTTGGAATAAGCTAATAGATGTGGAAAAATAAATCATCATGTTCATGAGGATTCTTTGTTGATTCTCAAGCCACCTCATTTTGGGATTTTCATTTTTTCTTATTTGTTTCCTACAAGAAGCAAAAGTCGTATTAAAAGTCCTACTCACATCAAGCTCCTGAAATTCTAGACTGAGTTAGATCCCTGTCTGGGAGAAATGTACATACTAAGTCACTGAACATAAAGACCATGATTTTGCCAGGTTTCAGGACCATTTCCTCTGAGGAATTTGCTTCTTTTCTGATGGTCTATCGTCCTCCTGTGAGCATCACGTTTAGCTACGTGGTCTCTATTATGATGTACCCATTAATCCCAACTGTCAACTTGACTGGATTAAGAGACTCCTTAAGAGGTGATTGGACCATGGGGGTATTGTAATTATCATTAATGTTCATATTAGATATGGAGGAGGAGGGGCCCAGTTGGGGGAGGTATGGGCTTTGGAGGGTAGATCTCCTGCTGGCATTCTTTCCCTGTCCTCTGATTCTCAGCTTCCAATCAGTGAGCAGCTTCACTCTGCCACACCCTTGGCCATAATGTCATTGCCTCAGCCAGCCAACCATAAACTGAATCCTCCCCATGGAACTGCAAGTGTCAGGTGTTATGTTCCAGTGAGGGGAAAGCTGACTAATACACACAGAAACTTTGAAATCACCAAGAACAGCTTAAAATAAGGTTCAGACTCTATAAACCTTAACTCCTCAAATAGTTTATAAAGGCCTCATTAACAAGTGCCATGTCTTAGATCATTTTTCCAGACTCCATAAATTAATAATCTTCTACATTATCTGGGTTCCACTAACTTATCAAAACACATATTTGCGTTTCCAGCTCAGACATTCATCTAAAACACACTTCACTTCCTAATAGCCCCATTGGTACAGTCAGAAAGTTTGGGCCCAAAGAGATGGATCCTTGGTTTCTGCAATGAAAATCATGATGAATAACAACTTTACAGATTTTGAACAAGCTTTTTCACAATCTGAGCTCCCAGTGAATATCTCATCTTTCTCTAATGTCTCAAAAGCAGAATAGAAATCTGTATTGCAAGAGCAGAAAATTTGATTTTTGACAACTCAGTAGCCTAATTGTTATTTTTATTTATTTTTTACATGTTGAATAATTGAAGTAAAGGCTATAATGTCTCCTTGAAATGTAAGCTTTGGAAATGAATTGCTAAGTGGCTTTCATCTCTACAGAGAAAAAGCAGCCGGTCTGGCCACTAAGTGTCCAGTTTCCAAACTTGACTAAGAAAGAGCAAGAAGTAAACAAAATGTAAGTTAGAGCTAATACATAAACTTTTCTATAAGGAGCACAGGGAGTCAGTTTCATGACAAATATAAATACAGTGAACACGAGTATACTTAAAAACCTGCATCTGTGCCTGTGCCTAACAACAGGGAGGGCTAGCTAAATAGACAGCCTTCTCGTCCCAAGTCTTAGACACTCATGTCACTAGGAAAAACAGAGTTAGGACAGTATCTATTTGGGTGGCATCCTCATATTAGCACACTCACTAACCCACCATTAGTTCAGTTACTCTATTAAATAGCTCAGTCAGGGGTTTTCCTTTCTATTCATGAAGCCACTGGCCACATCCAACACTGCCCAGTGATTTGTTCATTTCTACAATCTCTAGTTTCATTCACATAATGAGAAATGAAACCTAAATGTGCCCAGATAAAATGCATTTTACATTTTAAGAAAGTAGATCTTCTGTTAAATGTTTTTAGTGCAGTAAAATAAATTTAAAAACAACGCCCTCAACCATTAAAAAGTAGGAGGACATGACCTGAAAACCTAGAGAGGAGAAACATTTTCTTGATTGCTACCCCAAGCTCATGTGCTTCTGAGCCAAGCCATTTGCTCTCTGTGTACTACACCATGATCACATTTTAAAACAAACAAAAAGGATTAGTTATCACATAATCTAAGACTGAAGAAACAGTCCTAGATAATTCAAATCATTTGTTCTAATTAGTTCAGCCTAGCATGCAAGTTTCCTAATTTCTAGTAGAGTTTATTATAAACGTTAATGAGAAGATATTTTTCTCATCAGTGGATTCCTCTCTTCAAAACTGATTTACTGTCATCATTTCACAAGTTTCAGCCCAATTCTCTCCAAATGTTTACTTTATCCATCAGAGAAGTCAACTGGATATTTGATTTTTATTGTTATTTCTTACACAGATTCTTCTTGAATGAATCAAGTCAGCCCAGATCTATTTTTTCTCTGGAGATAACATGAATTCTGTCCTGTGTCCACAGGTGTGAACCTTGTTGTCTTCCACTAACACATAAGCAAAGTTTGAAAACCCCTCATAACCATTTCTACTTCTCAATGCTGTTATCTTCAAAACCATTTCTAGTTCCTGGAATCCAAGATTTGTGATATTATTTTTATATGTATTCCTGGATTAGTAAGCCTAGTGACTTAGAACCGTTCTTTGTTTGTTTTTTTTTTAATCTTTATTGGTACATTACATATATGCATCATGATTGAACTCCATAATGGGGATTTGTACCAGTATAAGACACAACTTAATTCTCATTTTTTCCCATATCCCTACCCACCCTACCACCCCCCTATACACATAAAATTTGTTTCCTATTAGAACCATTCTTAAACATCATCTCACCAACATATGTACATCATCTATATCATTCAGAGAAAATCTCTCTTCGGTAGCTCGCCCAGCCCATTCCTTCCCCTCTGTTCCACAGATTTCAAAGGGATAAATCTATTGGAGGAAAGCCAGTGTTTGGCACATGGCAAGTTCTCATGATGTTTCCCACTTGTGACGTAGTCAAATTTTCATTCTTTTGAATATCTAGGGGAAATACAGTTTTGAATTCTTCATGTACTTATCCTTAGTTCCATAGTGACCTTCTCTTTTTTTTTCTGGAACCCACTGGCAGCTTGAATAAACATGCACAAGCTTTGTGATGGGGTCCATATTGATTCCGATGATAATTTTGACAAGAGCAGTGAACAGTGAAGAGAAGACTAACACATCATGGGCCCATCCCAAGTGCCAGGTTCTGTGCTAGACCTTTTGCAGGCAATTTTTTCATTAATTCTCACTTGCCACAGTAGTTTCCACTCAACAAAGGAGGAAACTGAGGGCTCAACAGCTTAAGGAACTTGTCCAATCTCGCATCTAGAGTTATGGTTCTTGTATCTGTTGTCTCCTTGACCTTTGTATTTAAGATTCTACTTTTCCATCAACATTTGTGTCTCTTCCTATTCTGTCACTTCCAGTTAGACATAACTACTTTTTATTTTCTCCCTCATTCAAAATATCTTTATGCTCAAAGCCTCCTGTACTGAATGGAATCTTCTGTGGACCTCATCCTTCCAGACATGATGGCAGCTTTCCATTTTCTACCCTACCTTGCTTGAGGCACATCTATTGCTTCTACAGGATCTGTGCTTTAGTTCTGCCCTCCTTTTAGTAAACTCTCACATTTTGCAGACCACATAAAAGAACATCTAGCTTTTATTTTTTTTAAAAATATTGTATTTAGAGCTGCGTTTCTGGCCATTATTACTTAAACTGCTTTCACCAGGCCCCTCCCCATGTCCAAAAAGTATCTGGGGCAATTTGTTCAATTTTCAATAGCGTCTTACCTACTCCTAAGTGTTGGAGCTCTGTGATATGCAGAAAAAATAAACAAGTAAGTCAAACCTTAGTTCTTTGCTTCATACAGTGGTTGACCACGAAGTTTTAGGAAACTTACAAAAGGGCCTACGTGACGAACATAGGAACCCCACATTTGGAACAAACCAAAGAGAACATCCTTCTAGCCCCAGTGTGCTCCTCCTCCTTTGCCTTACACAGAACTCTCTGCCTGTTCAAAAAGCCCTTCTTTTGGATCTGTTCTCTAATACAGTAGTTCTTAATCTTGGGGACATCTTAGAATCATCAAGGCAAACATTAATACAAATACTGTGAGTTGTACCTCACCTCAGAGATTATGGTTCCATTGGTCAATGATAGGACAAGATCTAACTATATTTTCCAAGTGATCTACAGAGTAATCTAAATTTTTTTAGGTTTTTTTGAGACAGGGTCTTGCTTTGTAGTTCAGGCTGGCCCTGAGCTCAGCCTCAAACTCAAATCACAACAATCCTCCTGCCTTTGCCTCCTGAGTGCTGGGATTACAGGCGTGAGCCACCATGCCCAGCACTGGTGGTACTGGTGGTGCTGGGTGTGAGTCCACACCCAGTATAGTATGTGGTCACTGGGGAGTGAGCCCAGGTCCTTGCACTTGCAAGACACGTGCCAGGTGCTGGAACTACTGAGCTAACTCCCCAGCCCCTGTTTTTTTTTTTTTTTTAGACAGAGTCTTGCTTTGCAGTTCAGACTGGCCCTGAGCTCACTATATAGCCCAGGCCAGCCTCAAACTTAATGCAATCCTCCTGCCTCTGCCTCCAGAGTGCTGGGATTATAGGGGTGAGCCACCATGCCTGGCACTGTGGTATGTGGTACTAATTGCTGATAGGCATGAGTCACCATCCCCACTATTGTTGTACATGGTTACCAGGAATTGAACTCAGGACCTTGGCTTGCAAGGCAGGCACTGGAACCACTAAGCCAAATCTCCAACCCAAGAGTAATCTAATTTCTTATCCCATGTTTTTATTCACTAATCTCATTAGCATGCATGCTGTGTCTAGCCCTACCAACTCATTTAGATCTTAGAGCCTTCATACTAGTGAATCCCCTATGCCTCACCCAGATCATTTGCACAAATGACTCCTACTCCTTGTTCAAATTTCAGCTTCAGTGTCATCCACTCCAAGTGGCCTTCTCTGCCTTCTTTCTCTAAAATTCTGTCTAATCACCCTAGTCACACTCTGTCATGTTCCTTGGTCTAATCTTCTGTAGCACTATGCTGATATAATAACACCACATATGTGTATTTATTTTTAATTGCTCATCTCCACTCTTAGAACATAATGAGCATGGTGGAAAGAAATTTTCTGTCCTGTTCATCATTGTATCCATGAGACCAAGAACAGTGCCTAGAATATAATAGGTGCTCAGTAAATCAATTTTATTGAACTGAATTATTGAATACATGAACTGGCACCTAGAAACCAGTCCATGAAAAATTACTTCCAATTTCAAAAGTATTTCCTGGAGCAGAGTCTGCCTTGATGTTCTTCATTGCTAACTTTGGTGATTACACCCAAAACTTCTTTTGGTTATGGCATTTCCCATTCATATCCAGCTGGCCAGCATAATCCAGCTCATTTCATATCTTCCATGAAGACTTCCCTGATCTCCTAACCCATGGTGGCTCTCCCTTCCTCTGGTCTCCTATAGCAATGCTTAATATTTCAAATATTAATGTTATACTAGCCAATACCATGTGATATCTCTTCTGTTTTTGTCTTGGAAGTGTTTGCTAAAAATCCGGCACTCTTAGACACTCTAGAGATTTGTTCGTTAAAGCCACTCTCTGCTTTCCCCAGCCTTGCCAATCATAAAAGGCTATAAATAACAGTTCTAAAACCTCACATATCATGCTAAGAAACATTAGGCTTACAACAAAAATGCACATAGATGGCATGTTACTAGACCTCAGTGAGAACTAGGCCATTCATTAGTGACCAAGATAGAACATATTTTAAGAAAAACCAGTAAGTAATACTATAGAAGCAGAGTTATTATAGACTAGTTATGCAGAGATTGGAGGAGTTTGGTGGAACTATTTACACAGCAGCAGCACGGACAGGGATGCTTCTGCACATCAGGGAATAAGGGTAAATTTAAAACAATTTTTCAGTAGATAATCCTGCAATAAGACAGATAGGATGGGGATTAATCCACAAACCCTGGAACTAACTGTGAAAACAAGCCTGCCAACAAGTTAGATTCCAAAATATTTGGAAATTGTTTTGTATAGTAAATAGAAAGTTCAAGAAGTTACCAGTCATAGTAGCTTAGTTGCTACTTAGCTCTTTGTGTGTTTGGGAGTCTTTTTTGCTTTGTTTTCCTCTTTTTATTTTCATTTTTGTTAGTATGGGTTTGCAGGATATGATGAGTACATTCCTTGTGGAGTTGGTACAGGTACATAATACATCTTAATTCTATTTTTCAGACCTTTCTTTCCTAAACTCTTCCCCTCTTCCCTCATCCTTTAGTCCCTGTTTTATTTTTTAGTCTTCCCAAATTGCATGTTTCCTTTATCTCAGAGAACTGTCATGCTAAATGAGATTAACCAGATTACATCCCTTTGAGAACTACCATTCACTATGCAAATGTGGGGAATTCTAGTTGTGAGATGAGTTCAGTTTTTCACTATCTGCTCCCTCATCTGCCCTCTCTTTTCTAGGCTCTCTTCTCCAAATTGCAATGTTTTTCCCATTACACTAGCAGAAAGAGACAAAAGGAAAGAAAAAGAAATCAGATAATGACAAGGATGATGACAATGATAATTACAATTACAATGATGATGATGATGATGATGATATGATGGCTAAAATTTAATATGTACCTACTGCATGCCAAACTCCTTATAAATATCAGGTTAATCCTTATATGAAGGCTTAGAGAAGTTATTAAGGATCCCAGAGCTAATTAACGAGGCAGAGCCAGAGACAGGCACAGACCTGGAACCTGGACAGCCTGGCTCCAAAGCAGGGTGAATTTTGCATAGACAGACTGCCTTCCTCATCAGATTTATATCCCTCAGTTTATCCAAGGCTGGAAATCTAAATGAAGGGAGAGAAGGAAAAGGAAAGGGATTTTTTGACAAGTGGCCTCAGACATATTTGGGCAAATAGGTACTGGGCTAGCTCGCCCTGAGTTCACTGAGGATGAGGGGAAGAGTACATCAGACCCTAGAAGGCTGAGATCAAGGATGGGCACATGCTCTCACAGACAGACACCCAAGAGTTCCTCCCCAATGAGAGTAAACAAAAAGCTCTTCTAAGGGCTCGAAGCTTATGACCCTCTCTACCTTGTGGATTTTTTCCCGCCAGCCTCTTTTTTTTAATCTCCCAGGGTTGCAGATGAACCTTGGCAGGAGTTGATTTAACAGACAACCTCTCAGGAAGGCAGCACATCTGTCTCATTTCCTTGTTCCTATCTCCAGTGCCAAACAAATAAACTAAAAGTGACTGTCTAGTGGCCTGGTCCAAAGAACTTGCCTGGAAAGTTGTTACACTCTGATTACCACCTAAGGGTTCTTTCACAAAGTAAAAGTAAAATGGCGTGGTGGATATTGGCCAACTGTTTTGGGATGTGATTCTTTTTCTTTCCGGATTTCTTAATTTTCCAACCTACCTTGTAGTTACACAATGCCATGTTATGCATTTAGAGAACTGATGGGTGCCCTCCCACCTAGAGACCTCTCAAGTGTATCAGTTATCTTCAGCTAAATAATAAATCACCCTAAACGTAATGGCTTCAAACAACAGAAGTTATTATTCTCACAGTTCTGTGGATTACCTACGTGGTTGTGACCTTCGTTGGCTTAAGATACCTCTACATACACATCTGGTAATTGGCCCCAAGTCAACCATGGGGGCAAAAAGTCCATCATCCTCCAGTTGGTGATCCTGGGCTATTTATTCATATTGTGAAAATTTCAAGCATCCACAAGACAAGTAAGAGATAAGAAACCTGAAAGCATTTCTCAGATCTCTATGACATTCATGATTTTCTCAGTAGTCCAATCAAGATACATGACCAAACCCAGAATCAGTATGCAAGGACATCCAAGGGCCTGGATTGAAGGAGGGGAATTATTTTGGCTACATAAAAATTCAGAATACCAAGAATGATAGATATTACTTGTTTCATATATGCCAGATGTCAGCTACTATGTGAAGTTACTATAATGATCCACCTGTAGGAAAGATGACTTGGTCCATTCTAAGTGGTGGAAGTAAGATTTAAACCCATGACAGAGGCTGAGGTCAGAGCTCTTCTCACAGAAATGGGTCTCGCAGGTCAAAAGAAGTGTAGTAGCTACCTTAGGGGCTGGAAGTCCTGGGTTCTGGGATTCAGTCTCCTGGGAAAAGGAAAATGAGCAAGTTGGCTTTGAGACATTTTTCCAACACTCCATGGTTCCAAGTATTAAGAATAAGTGGATAAAAGGAAAACTGTCAATTTCCCATTTTTAGCTGCTATTTCACCACATGAATCATAATTCTACCTGATGTTAAATCTTACCTCTTTATTGTGACACTTGACAAAAAAAAACTTTAAAAGACCTACCAATTTTATTTTTCTCCTTCTCAATCTGTGACTGGATATTTATGCTGGGGGTCACTTTGGAAGCTACTTAGGGAAGATGGCAAAGCTCCAACAGACTGGCTCCAAGGTGATGGTGTGGAGGCAGAGACTCCCTCCCTACTCACAGCTGGATAGATCGGTATGCCACTCAATTTGTTAAGCTTCTAGAATGAACCTAGATAATATAAGTGGATACATGTGATTGATTTTTTTTAATGGAAAACTATCACTGAATCATGGTACAATAGGTACAGGCACATAGCTCAAAGCTCTCAATATACCTCTGAAACTCTCAGTTGTGAGGTACTGAACATCCTCTCAGATGGCATCAGAGTAGGAGATATTGGGGATGAGAGGATACTGGGGGGCATAGGCAGTGACAAGTTAAGGACATGCTCTACTGATCTTTTCAAGCAAAAAACATTTTAAAATTTAAAAAAACCCTGTAAAATATAAAACATTCTCTGATGCAATCAACCACACTTAATCATATGTGTGACAGGCAAAGACTTGGTACTTCCCAGCTTCCTACTCAAGTTGGAAATTATAATCAATGTGAATAATGGGACAGTAGGGCCCATAGCACTTGAATTTCTGTATTCTCTCTTATTTAAAAACTTCAAAGAATTCCATGAAATGTTGTCAGCAAGACTTACAGCTCTTCAGAAGAAAAAGTAGGGGATCTACATTGACTTAAAGACCAGGAATCAAATAAGGAAAGCAAATTATCTACAGTTGGTCAAGAACAGGGCTCAGGTTAGCCTCCAAGCCTTCCCAAATTCTTGCTTACATTTCAAGTCTTATTTGACTAATTTTCACATATGCACCATTTGCTCTTGATCCCACTATAATTCTGAGAGCCAAGACTCCTTACCAGGAACTAGATATAGAAATCCAAAGTACTAAAATTCTGTCTGTCCAGTCTTACTCATGAGAAATAATAATCAAAATTTGTATACCTTCCTTCCAGCCTCCTCATTTTGAACACTTGCTATATACCAGGCTTACTGGATTGAGTAACTCACAAACAGTAACATTTAATTTTCATAGTAAATTCATGACAAAAATATTATTCGTATTTTATATATGGGAAAATCAAGGCATGGAAAACCTAATATGCCCAAGGTCACACAACCAGGGAGTTGTAAAGTCAAGACATAAATACCAGCGCCAGTGCCACATTTAGGGATGTTTCTCTTCTGATCTATAATCCTAATCAATGTGGTCCAAAAATGTTTAAATTTTTTAAAATGTATTACAGTAAAAGGCACACTGTCATTAGCCCACTTCAAAATATTCCTCATTTCAAGTATAATTACCCCATAGTTCTGCCACTCTTGGAAATGTTCTTGAAGGCTTCCTCCATGTCTTTATGAGATATGTTTAAAACTATGATAAAAGCTGTTAGTGAGAGACACCCAACAGAAAGGAAGGTTCATGAAAGCATCAGGGCCTGTCCTCCTATGCTTCCTTTGCTAGGAGGCATTTGAATCTTTCCCAAAATCAAAATGACTCCATGAATTGATTCAGGATATCAAGGCAGCCAGGAGAGCACAACTAAAGTTACTAAAAGAGATCTTCCAAAAGTAGCAAGGATAATGGTCTAAGTGTGTTCAAAGCAAGGGAGGGTGTTTTAAGAAGATTAATGGCAACATGTCTTTTGCTGCAGTAGTTAAAAATTTGAAATTTTAACCATATGTATGAATATGTGTATGGATATGAATATATGCATCTTGTTTTGGTTCTCTAGGATAGACAGAAGTCAGAAAAGCATTTCTATTTCTCCCTTATAAACAGGTATGAGACCATTCTGCTCTGAATCCCACACCCTTTACTTTCATAAGCAAATCACTAACAACTCCTATTTCTTAGGCCCCAAGAGTGAGAGTCACCAGGAGCTCAGAGTCCCATCTCAGTCATACAAAGTTTTGTGTGAGAAGCTGGGCCAGCTGAATGTGAGCTCAAGTAGGCAGAACAGCCCACCCACATGACATGAGTTTTTCTAAAGTTAAATAACAGATAAGGGGTCAGTAAGCTTCTGTTAACAAGAACCCATGTCTCCTTTGAAGCGATGCCCAAGATGGAAGGGACTGTGGCAGGTTCCCGCAGGGGCTGGAAACCAACCCTGGCTCTGAGAGAAGAGAAACGTCCCTCTGACTAAATCTGTGGTCAGGGGAAGAGACACTGTGAGCTCCTCTCCTACCACCAAGCCCATGAACCTCGCAGACAGTGACGGGCCAAACCGGAGAGTTGGATCACTTTACAGAGGAAGTAATGAGAAAGCCACCTCTTGGGGGAAAATACAACTCTCCTCCTTTTTTTCCCATGACCTCAGGTAAGTCCTACCCAAATTTTTAAGGAATCTCATAAAATGCATTCCCTCAAATGTAAAGTGAATAATTCTGTCCCATACCCTCCCTCTAAATGAATGCACAGAGCCAAATTCAAACTGAACAAAAATAAAATACAACATGATTTGAAATTCGAGGGATATAATGTAATATTCTCTAGCCATGCATTTACATTACTCAATGTAAATATTGTCCATACTCTAGGGATCAGTCTGACAATTTCAGCAGTTTATTAGATACATAAAATCAATTTTTTTAATGTTGTAGAAAAGCATAACATAAAATGTACCATTTAAAGGTACACTTCAATGTCATTAAGTACTTTCACACTGTTGTGCAAGCTTAATGCTTAAAGGAATCACTATTGTGGCAAAAAAGAAAGTGCCTCAGAAATATATATTTGGCATTGGTTAGAACTGACCACACTTTTAAATATTCTCTGTAAAAAAAGATACTTTGGCATTTAGAAAGCTCAACAAAAGACTCAGTATTTACTGTAGTGTCATAACAATATCAATAGCTCATGTCTTGGATTCTCATTAGTTTTTTTTAGCATAAAAAATAGACATAGGCAAGTATAAAAGAGGAAAGTATAAAATGATAAGTTTTTTTAAAAAAAACCATAAAATAGACAATTTGAAAACACTTCAGAGAGCTAGATGAGAAGAACTTATACAAACTCATCTGACAGGGAAAGCAAGAGATCAAGTAATAATGCAAATAAAAAGAAAACCATTAACCTCTTCCTTCACCCTTGTAGGGCATGGTGGGTCTCTCATTATACACCAGAATGCTGTGACTTTGAGTAAACCTTGGTACAGTTTGTCAAGCAACCTGAAGCATATGAGAGACATCACTGGATCCCAAAGTCTACCTTATTAGAGAAGATTGGTAAACATTGATGTTAGTGTCAAACAAAAATTCCTCTCATAGTTACACCTTTCTGATTTTTTCTCTATCCACCTTCCAAGGTAGGAGAGCACTTGGTTTTCTGAGGCAGACTGACATTCATACTTATCCATGCATTCCTGATCGCCTTTTCTTCCCTAATGAGGCAAGAAATCCGGGCAGACTTTGGATCTCAAGAGTTTTATTTCCATATATTATCCTCATCAAAAAGCATTTATTAAACACCCAATTATAGATAATGCTGTGAAAGCCTTCATCACTGTGTAATGAGAACTATATATCCAGCAGCCCAGTCCTCTAAAATATCCTCATCTATTGAGAAACAAACAACACACAAAGATTATGTTTCTGACTCCACTCTGGTTTTATAACAATTCAGTGAAATCAAGGTATTGCAAGAAATATCACAGAATGCTCAGCATAAAATGAGCGCTAATTTACCTTAACTTTGAAGATAACAGGCATATCAATAGACAGATTATCAATGCCCTCACCACACTCACACCCCAATTAGAGGCTGGCAGCCATGTTTTCATGAGGCTTAATTTCACAAATGAAACAGAATCTAGATAATTTATGCTGCCCAGACAGACATCAAGGACATGGAATGATGATTTTACAAAGTGAGATCAATCTAAGCTTGACAACCCCAGAGAGGCTGTTGATGAGTTATGAACTCATGGTTCCTGCTAATCAAGGAGAGCTGGTCTGGCATTTTGTATCATGTATCAATGGGTCTAAACTTTGGAGAAAAGTGAAGTGGCCCTGCCCCCCAAACAGAGATGAGTAATAGTGATGGAACAATTCTGAATAGGACTTCTCCTCCCAAGAGGCAAGCAAGCATGATTTCATGAAATCTATAGCACCCTGCCAGCAAGCCAACCAGAGTTCAGGCCTGTGCAAGATACATGGAGGCAGTGTGAACTCGAAAAAGTCATGTAGCTTCTTGGATTATGGTCTTCATCCATAGGATGGCATGATGATTTATACCCATGGTTTTACTTTGATAACTTTATGATATAGTTATGAAATGCTTAAACAACATTGATATCCAGTAGGTGAATGTGTATTTATTTGAGAGACAGGTTCTTCCACAGGTAACTACAAAATAGAGGCCACCAATATAAAGATCTTCACATTTTTTAGCCTATAGGAAGAATTAAACATTTAAACTACATGCACCATTAAGGCTAATATCCAGAATATACAAATAACTGGTACAATTCAGTTATAATAACAAAAAACCTGATTAATCAATGAGCAAAGGACTTGAACAGACCATTTCTCCAAAGTAGACATATAAATAACTAACAAGTATATTAAAAGATGTTCAAAGTCTTTAATTATCAGAGAAACCTAAATCAAAATTACAAGGAGATACTATATTACAACTATCAGGATGGCTTTTATTCAAAAATTACCTGTATATATGTGTACATAATATAAATATAATATAAATATTACATATACATATATGTGCACATTAGCAAAGTTGTAGAAAAATTAGAACCAAGGTACACTATTGGTACAAATACAAAATAGTTCAGCAACAGTATGGAGGTGCCTCAAAAGATTAAAATAGAACTCTCAAACGATGAAACTATCCCACTTCTGGGCATATTTCCAAAAGAATTGAAATCAAGATCTTGAAAAGACATCTGTAGTCCCATGTTCATTGTAGTATTATTCATAATAGCCAAGATGCCAACTGTCTATCAGCAGATGAATGGATTTAAAGTATGTAGCAGATACATACCAGGGGATGTCACTCAGGTTTAAAAGAAAAAAAAGGAAATCGTGTCATTTGTAACAAAGATTAACTTGAATGACATTATGCTAAGTTAAATAATCCAGCCAGAGGACAAACACTGCATGCATCTGCTCATAGGTTCATAGGGAATCTGTAGTAGTTAAATACATAAGAGTAGAGAGTACAATAGAGGTTTCAAGGGAGAAAGTGGGAAACAAAAATTGTTCACTGGCCATAAAGTTTCAGTTATGCTAGTTGAATAAATTCTAGCAACATGTTATATACTATTGTGCCTTTATAAGCAACACTCCATTGTGCACTTCAAAACATGTTAAGAGGGTAGATCTCATGTTACTTCTCTAGAAAAAGGTCACAGAAAACTTTGGGAGGTGTCACTATATCCACTGCTTTGACTGAGGTGACAGTCTCATTACTATTTTCATTTGTCCAAACTCATAATATTGCATGCATTACATGTATCCAATTATTTATGCATCAAAAGGGCATTTTTTAAATTCAGAAGAAATATATATGAAAGTATTACTATGGCAAATTTTCTTTAAAATATAAAATTTGTTGCAAAAAAGAAACAGCTGTACTTTCCAGGAGCAATCCATTCATAGAATCCTAAAAAGGGCAGTCCCATGGATTGATTGATTTATAATTGATTCTGATCAAAAATAATTGTAAACATCTATGGGCTATGAGTACAATATGGAATGATTGAACAACTCTAATGGGGATATCCATCAACTTGCTCTCCCATCATTTTTTATGGTTAGGCAACTGAAATGTTGTCTCTTGATTATTGTGAAATATGCAATTCATGAGTGCTGCTAATCCCTTTAGAAGAGGTATAAACTCTTCAGACCACTAAAGACCCAAGCTAGCAGCTGCCTTCAGCTTGCTTGGGTGCCATGTCTCTGCAAGCATTGGCCTTTGAAAGCTTTGATGGACCTAAGGAGCCTGGTCCCTTAAATAAAGTTAAAAAGTAAAGCATTTTGGGGTCAAGCTAAAAACAAGCAGCTGCATATGCCACTTGTATAGATACACACCTATGACAGAAGCAAAGCAAATTCTTCTCTACTTTCTTGCTCTATACTCTTCTTCACTTCATTGTAAAAAACTTCAAAATGAGCTGATGACTTACGTTGGCACACAAGTGAAGATCTAGGGCAGTGGTGGCGAACCTATCCCACAAATGCTCCAGGTGCCTGTTTGTATCATTGAAATCACCAAAAGGTTCACCATTGATGACCTAGATCAATGTTCATTATTCTTCCTAGATTAACTTGTTTGACACTGACCCATTCTACCAAGTAGACAGACAAGATGTACATTTTGTAATGGAATGGTCTTATGCCTTTCACATCTCCAAATTAGTTCTGTGCAGCCTCAGAGCAGAGATTACACAGGAGACTAGCTTATTGTATCCCAGTCCTAGGAAGTTGTGGAAGGAATGGCCTGGGAGCCATGATCCCCTCTTGGGGCCTAAAAACATAGCCTGGTAGACCACTTGGTAGGCATGTCCACCTATGAACATTAGTAAAGTGAGGGAGAGATTATTATTTAACTTCAGATTTATTTGAAGGATTGGTTAACATAGTATGTGTTAAACACACATTTCCTATGGATATAAAACACTTAGGATCAGGTGCGGTACATAGTAGATACTTAGCAAATAAGGAATTACTGTTCACTGTATAAGAAAATTCACACAACTGGGGCTGGGGATTTAGCTCAGTGATTCCAGCGCCTGCCTTGCAAGCACAAGGACCTGGGTTCGATCCTTGGTAACCACATACAACAATACTGAGCATGGAGACTCACGCCCACCAGCAATCAGTACCATATACCACAGTGCCAGGGGAGGTGGCACATGCCTGTAATCCCAGCACTTGGAAGGCAGAGGTAGGAGGATTACTGTGAGTTCCAGGCTTGTGTGGGCTACATAGTGAGCTCAGGGCCAGCCTGATCTACAAAGTGAGACCCTGTCTCAGAAAAAAAAAATCTCAGCCCAAATCTTAGATTCCAGACAGACCTTCCCTAGAGCCAATCATCAATTTTCCTCTGAGCCTCTATCTATTCCCTATAAGAATCTTCTAGATTCTGGGCTATTCATCTGTTGTCTGCTTTGTTCCTGGTTTTTTGATCCACATAAACCTCTTGTGCTGTCTACAAGCCCCACCTTTCCATTATCAACTAAACTTCACTTTATTTTATAATTCCCAAGAATAATTGAAAAAGCAACCTAGGAGTAACAGATACACCATTCAGTATTTTGTCTGGGGACACAATTTTAATATTCCAAAGATTACATTAATTAAATAAACAGACTGCAAATTCTGCCATGAAGGCAAGTAAAATCTATTAACTAATCAATAGACATTTACCTACCCTCACATTTGTGCTTCTGCCATGAAATATAAAAGGAGGTGACGTAGCTCACTTCCCAAGTCTCTGCAGCTGCCCACTTATCTTGAACCAGACATTGCCTGGTTGAAACAGAGCTCCCTCAATAACACATATGGACCTTGTGAATGACCAACAGTCACACTGGATACCTGCATGGCATGAGGTTTTAAACAAAGAGTTCTCAGGAAAAGCCCATCTCTGCTGTTCCCTTCTCCAACTATCCTGTAGCCTTTTACCCTCTACCTCCTCCTCTCTGTTTGAAAGCTCTGAGGTTTCCCACAGTATCTCAAAAGAAACAGAAGGGTGAGGGAAAGCAACTCTTGGGTGCCATTTCTTGGAATTGCACCGAATGGCTAATGTCATATCAAAGTAACTGAAGCATAATTGAGTCCATTTAGGTTGCAAACCAGAAAGTAAACGCTGACATGTTTGACAGGCAGCCTGCTACTGAAGGAAAAAAACAAAAGTAAAAATAATACGTTTAAGACTCTTTGATCAAACCCTCATGAATTTTCAGCTCCTACTATTCAAATACAGTAGAGTATGCACTGAATCTAAGATGTTGTTCATTAAACAGACCTGCAACATCATGGTGCTGCAGCCTCAACCTACAGGCTCAGTCCCACTGGTAACCAGAAAGCAGTCATCCCTGCAGATAAGTGATAAAATGCATTGACCCATGTGTGGCAGATATAATCATGGTATCAGGCAAGATGTATCCAAAACATGATTTCTTCTCTACGCATACAGCGGAACCAGCCTTTGTGACAGTCTTTGTTAGACAAGTGGCAGAAAGATGACAAGACTCCTGTGTAAGACTCTCAATGTAACAGGTATTTCTGTGGTGGGGGGCGAGGGGGAAGAGGAAATACTAGTCACATGATCTCTCATGAGGCTCTACTAGAAATGAAATGAAGAATCTTTGGAATTTGGTGGCTCTCCCTGAGGTTTCATGTTTTGCTGTGGTTTTGCAGGTATGAGGGATACTCACAAGCTATATAAAAGATCTCCAGGCCAGACTTTTTCATTTATATAAAGCCCTCTAACGTTCTTTCCAGATTTAGTATTTCATAATTCTTTGTAAAAAAATATAGCTTTACTCTTATGCCTCCTACGCCTTATCCCCTACTACTACCTATTTCTCCTCTGAGGTTACAGAAAAGATGAATCAGCTGGCAGTTAGAAATAAGGAAGACATAGCTCATGAGCTGTTTATTTCATCTATGTCTTCATATCAGATATTCTAGAACTGGAATAGTGCTCTGCCCTTCACAGCACAACTGTTAAAATGGCTGCCAGTGATCCTTGCCTCCCAGCCTTCACGCCAAGTGTGATCTTCTCCTCTCACATGGAAGCTAAACCTAGGGAACTGGTTTTTGTGAATAGAGTACAACTAACATGATGGGATGTAACTTTCCACTTCAGGCTACAAAAGAACATAGTTTCAGTCTTACTCGCACTGACTGGCTCTTCTCATAAACTATTTCTGATACAACAAAGGGTACATCAGGAGCTGCCCTGTTGAGAGGCCACATGGCAAGACAATGAGGGAGCATCAGGCCAAGAGCCTGGGAGGAAATGAAACCCCCAGCTCCCACCCTGAAGGACTGAATCCTGACAGCAACCACATGGTGGAGGATGGATGCAGATTTGTTCCCAGTCGACTCTCAGACTGCAGCCTAGCTGACATCTCCATGGGTAGAGCTCTGTAAGAGATCCTGAATCAGAGGACCCAACTGCAGTACCCCTGAATTCCTAACCTAAAGAAACTATGAAATGATAAACATTGTTGTTTCCAGCTGCTAATCTTGGGAGTAATGTCCAATGCCATCACAGAAACAAATAATGTAAACTACCTCTGTAGAAATGACACATGGTAAGTAAAAGAAAGATAGAAAATAAATCAGGCATGAGGCAATGAATGAAACTGACCATTGATATTTATTCAGATTCTCCATCCTCACAGAAAAAAAAAGGAAGAACAGAACAGTCTCCTGTCATAAATGAAAAGAGATGTTAGGGCTCAGACCTGAAATGAACCCCAGAAACTTGGGAGTGGAAGTATTGTCCCTGATGCAACTGAATTCAGATGTGTGACTTTTGGATCGTGAGGGCTCTAGTCTCATGAATGGATCAATCCTGTTATGGCTTCCTATCCTAATGAGCTATTTCAAGTAGTAGAAACATGAGGAGTTAGTGAATTATTGGAAGAAAGGTCATGGGGGGCATGCCCTTCAAAGATGTATTTCTCTCTGGCCTCTTCCCCTCTCTCTCTTGCTTCCTACTTCCTGGCTTCTCGGAAGTGGGCAGCCTCCTCTGCCACAAGCGCCTACCACCATGATGCTCTGCTTTTCCATAAGCCCAGAAAAAATGGAAGCAAGTGACCATGAATAGAAGCCATAAGCCAAAGTAACCTTCCCTCCTTCAAGTTGATTTATCTCAAACATTTTGTCACAATAATACAAAGCTAACACAGATGGGAATATACCTTTTTGTAACCCTGTCACTTAGAACAGCAGCCAGTACTTAGAAAATACTCAAAAATATTTGCTGAATAAATAAAAAGAGTGAAAAAAACCCACTCAAGTGTATATAATGCTAACCAGACCTGGGAGTGACAGCAATTATAAGGGAGATTTCCTTGACACCCTATCGTCATGTAATCATTCTAGTGTGCCTTCCCCTGGGATTGTAAGAGAAGGTGGAAAAAACCTCTTTGGTCCTCAGAGTATTATACTATAATTTCATTGCAACTCATTTATCTATGAAAATAAACAAAAGCTAGATGTCCAACTACCTTGATTTACAAAACTTACAAATTACAGATTAACCATCCTCACTCTTGTACTGTAAAAGTACTTACAAAGTTTTATTCCTTGAAATAGGAGCTCCCCTACCACCTCCAAGTACTTACTTCCAGGTCATTAACTGCTTAACAAGAAAGCCAAGGAGAGCACAAAACTGAATACTATCCCCTTTGTTAGGAGCTACTGCCCACTGACAGTCTAGTCCCGAAGGAAGACAAAGCAACCCTGAATCCTAAGGCTCATACAGGGAATGATAAGATTCTATTTACAGGGGGAAGAAAACTAAAGCAACATTGTAGGTTTCTGAAAGTGTCTAGATCTCTGCTGGATAACTGAAGGGCAGCTAGACCACTTACATCTATTCTGATAAATTGAATTCTCTGGACTAAGGTTAAAAAAAAAAAAACTAAAATTAAGCTAACTAAAGTACCTGAAAGGCAAGACATGACACAGCAGACTAAGACGGTTTCTCAGGGTCCCCTTGTATTTACACTCCTGTGCAATCTCTTTTTTTTGAGTGAGAGTGAAATTTGTGACTTATATTTACCAGGATGTGGTAAAGTGATGGGGTATCACAGTCACTTCCGCAATTGTATAACATAAGACTGCAACTTCCATTTTGCTTCTCTTTCTACTTTCATTTTCTTTCTGCCTCTCCCTCTCTCCTCTTCCTCTTCTTCCGAACCTTCCTGTCTACCTCCTCTTCCTCCTTCCCTCCCTCTTTCCCTCTCTTCCTCTCTCCCTCTTTTACTTTAATGAAGAAGCTGCCATGACCAGGAAACCTGTAAGGCACAGAATGGAAGGTAAGTCTCCTACTAGGACTGAGGCCCTAATACAGCCCTACTCCAGGAAATGCCCAGGGCTGGCAACCATGGGAGCTTGGATGCTGATCCTGCTCCACACACTTTCAGACATAACCTAAAAGCCGGTTGGAACCTTGACTGTTGCATGTGAGAAATCTGAAAGCAGAAAGCACAAAGCACAGCTTTCTGGGTTCCTGATTCTCAGACCCTGTGATTTAATAATGATCACATGGTACCTTAAGCTCCTAAGTTTGCAGTAAAGCATTAAACAGCAAAAAATAACTAATACACAGAATTATAATTTTCATTCTACACAGTGTCATAAAGAATTATGACCTGGTACCAATTCACTTTTAGAATGAGTAATAGTAAGATGTGGGAAACCTAGTTTTTTGGTTGAACCAAGGTCCTTCTTTGCAGCAGAAATTGTAATAAGTTGTAATAAATTTTATAAAAATGATGAAAACCTGAAGACATTAGGGATGGATCTTAGGACCCAGATGAAGAAAATCAACATTTGTTGAGTGCTTTTCTATGCCAGAGACTATGCTATGGAATTATATACTTTCACAAAAATCATCTGATTGTGTCTATATAATATTACTATAAATAATAATGGCATTAGTATAAACAGAAGAAAAAGAGGAGGAAAAAGATAAATAATAGCTACCATTTATTAAATATTTACTATGAACCGAGAACTTAAGCATTTTAAGTACCTCATTTCATTTTGTCCTCTAAATTTCCAATGAGATAGATTATAATTAAAACCATTTTATAGCACTGAAACCAGTGTATGGAGAACATACATTCCCCATGACCAACAAAAGACAGAGCAATAAATTGAGGCCGTCTGGCTCCAGAACCCCTCATAGGTAATAAGCACAAAAGTCATCACTGTGACTACCCCATTACATGTGGGATTTTTCTAGGAGCTTCTCCATGCCTTTCCACTGAGTCATCACAAGTCTGAGTGTAGGCGCCCTCAAAGCTGCTGCAACATTATAATTCCCACAAGTCAGACTCTTATTGCCCCTAATCCCAACAAGTGTGAAGAAGAACACACAATATCAAACATACCCTAAAGTTAAAAAAAACAAAAGCTGGCTCTGTCTGCCCAAGGTTAAACTCTTTCTGAAATACACAGATATACATAACTCCCCACTGGGATCCCACCTGCCTGGCCTGAGGATGAGGACAGAGTCCCAGAAACGTCAAACAAGTCACTGACACAAAGACAGACATACAACCACAGAATAAAAGACCCAGTCCCGGGAAGAAATCATTTTTGAAGTCCAGGCCAGCAGAGGCAGCTGGAGGATCATGTCCCTCTGCCTGTGCCCCATTGTTCCTGCTCTGCTGCCCGTCCTTGGATGGCTGCCGAGTGACACTCCCATCTGTCACAGGCCTTCTGCAGATATGCTGAGTGCTGCTCAAGGGTGAGAACTTGCATTCATTCATTCTGAGAAATGCATAATGGCCCTGTCCATGTGTCAAGCTCTGTGTTAGGTGCTAGGGACACTCCCACAGTCCCCACTCCTCACAAAACACCCAGCCCTATAACACAGAACACATACTGGGTCCTTGATAGGATGTTGGATGAACTATGAAAGAGGGAATGAGTAGAAAATTGTAAGGAGAGATGGTTGAATCCAAAGATGAAAGGATAAAGTCCTGTAATCTATTAAGTTCATGATCCTCATGACTTTTTGATACACCTGATTATTGTTCTTACCCTCCAGAGGAGAAAAATGAGGCTCAAATAATATAACTAACTCAAGGTCATATAGCAAAAGAAACGAGTAGGATTCACCTTGAAGTAGTCCAAGGCTATATGTAGTTTGTACATCTAACTATGAAATATATTGTGTTCAGTATAGTCCCTGAGACGAAATAGTCACTCAATAAATGGAAGTTTGGGTGGGTACATGGATGCATAGATGTAAAGGTGGGTTGATGAATGAACAGACAGAAATTTAATGGATTTATTATCCAGATATACACCAGAAAACAATGGCAAATCCAATGTGGTTCTCTTTCTAGGTTACTGAGAAAAACAAATGATAGCTTCTCTCATCTTACAAATCAATACAATCTCTCCAAGGCTGGCATTTGTGGCTTCTTTCATTACATTGGTGGTGTGTAGGTACATTCTTTGAGAGGGTCATATAAAACTGGAAAAGAAGATTTATCTTTTAAGGGGTAATGATGCCTCCGACCCCACATTGTGTTTGCATAATTATAAACCCATTAATTATGCTTGTGGCTGAATGGGTTGAAACTAACAAAAAGGTAATCAAATCTCATACTCTGAGGGGAAATATATCACCTATTCTGTACTTTTCTTAGATTTTCTATACCATTGTGTTTTTTTGAGGCAAAAGGAAATCTTGTCATCAGGGCATTCAGAGCACTGGATGCCACAACAGGTCAATGGGAATGAAGGTCTGTATTGCAACAAATGATTACTTAACATAGAAAACTGGACTCGCAGGGCAGAAAAAAAAACCCACTCTTGGTAAACTAGGAATGCAAAAACCAAAGCAAGTGTCGTAAAGCACACGTCAGCTCTTGTTAGTCATCTTCTTAAATGGCTTTTATGTCTAGTCAGAGAAAAATTAAAGTTTCTTCAGTTGACCAGAAGGTCTTATGCTCTGGCCTCTAGCAGTGGAGCTTCTCACCGTACTCCAGAAACTCTGGTCTCATCTTCTTCACATACCGGTCTGAGTTACTCCCTTACCTTCAGATCAAATGACACCTTGTCCTCCTCTCCAGTAGCCCCATACCCATGCCCAACACTGCTCTGTCTTGTTTTCTATAATGCTTATTATCATATAATTCTCTTTTAGTTTTATGTGTTTTCATTTCAATTGTCAAATAAGAGTTGTCTATATTCATAGGGTACAACACACACATGTTACTTGACAAAATAAAAAAGAAGAGATTGCAGAAAAAAGCAAGAATATTTTTTCAGAGCATGCCAGGCTCCTCAAGAAGAACATCCAGACTTCTCAAAAGAATCTCACTAGACAAATACTTCCAATATTATATGAATTAATCTACACTATTTGTCTGTTAGAGGTACCTTCTTGTAAGAATGGAGCCCCATCGTAAGAGGATGGTCTAATTAAGTTAAAGAATTAGTAAAACACACCTCACCCTCAGAGGCATTCCAGGCTATTAGGTAGTTTTCCAGACTGCTATTTCATTAAAAGTAAAATGATGGGAACAACAGATAACAAAAAGTCTCTGTTAATTTTTAATGACAATGCATTTTCTCTGTTCGGAAGGTAATTTATTCATGCAGTGCATAATAAATACATAGAATGCATAGCTTGGAGATACTGTTATCTGTATTTCAGTGCAGGAACTATGTATTTTATTGGATATGAAGTCAAGTAGAGCCACATAATCCAGAAGTTAGCTTGGAGGGCTGCAAATGCTCAGTGGCTGTAGCCAACTAATCTGCTCCCTATTCCCTCACTGCAAGTAAACAGTCAACTCCTGAAACTTCAATGATGATGATTCACACATTTCTTGACTACTTCCTTGTCTGGAAATGGGCTTGAAACAAAACCTTTCCAGAAGGACGACTTCCAGCCTTTGAGATCTTGCTCCCTTTATCCAACCATCAAGTAGCTAGATGAAGGTTCCAAAGTGGTTAGGATTTAAGCCTTTCTCCTCTGGCCCTGTCTTCCCACTGATTTAGAGTACAGTGAAGAACTCCCAAATACCTATGCCAGGTGTGGTTCTCTAAGAATAATATCTACCACTCAGCATCAGCTCCATAAATGTTAGTGTTAACCCTTGGTGCCAATGGTATTTTCAAAACTAAATTTAATAGAACATATCTCTGCCATGAGGGGAAGTTTCCTGGCTTGTACAAAGCAGATTCTCTGGCAGTAGTCTCTCCAAAATAGCCAGGATTCACGGACAGAAACACCAATATCCATCTCTTAGAAGACTAAGAAAAAAATGTATTATTTTCTACTTCCTCTGTAGGAATATTACACTTAGGAAAATCAAGGTCCGCAGGCTGGAAAGTTATCTCAGCATGTTTACCTCAATCCAGACTAATACTGTCCTCTGACTCTAGGATGGTAAATCTTGACATTCAGTAAGTTTTATTTTAATATTAGCTGATTTGTGTTGGATTTTTATATTTTATTTGTATCTATTCTGTCCTGGTTTGTATGTACTTGGGTTTAAGAAGGGATTTATATGTTTTTAATTCCATTTTTCTACAGCATCGAAAATTATCTCCCATCTAAGAAGTATCAAATATCTTGACTTCTGATATATTATCTTCTGCTTGAAGGGTACTCTATTAAATATCCACAGGAGAAAGACCTACACCTTTCCTCGAAAGAGGGCAATCTAGACGAAGTCTATTTATAATTTTTCCTAGTCCATAGTCTACATTTGTCATTAGTTTGCAAAAGTTTGGAGTGCTGGGTTGGGAGACAGGGGTATAACGTGGACTGTGTAGCAGGCAGGACACCAGCAATCTGTGTGCCTAGTAGTCATTAGGACATTCCCACTCACTGTCCAGTAAGCCTTTGGTTCTGAAAGCATCACTTAAAGAGGTACTTCCTTCCCTTGAGGACTATTTGTGCAAAACCAGAACTGGCCAAAGTTATACACAAATATGTCACAATGAGTGGTTCTGTATAGGTTCCAAACTCATATTTATACTTGGTAAAGCTGCGTCTGCACATAAACATTCTTGAAAAAAAAAAAAAGGTGATAGTCTTCTCTGCCACTATAAATTCTGGCTCTTATTCTTATGAAGAACTTGCATCTGTATGTCTAAAACAATAATGGAGGGTAAAGGTAGGTTGATACTCTGCCAGAGGTCTTCAGACCCATCACCTGTATTACTCAATGCTGGTACTGACTGAGGCTGTACAGGTATTTTGGTCCAGACGTCCTGGGTGGAGCAAGAACATGTTAATAAGCAGCAGTTTGCAGTGAAGTGGTGGAAATGATGTATCTATGTGTGAAAGGCCACGTGCATACCACACCAGGGAACATGGAATTGCATTTTAGTAATATCTATCCTCCACCAATACTAAAATAAATATACTTAAAAACAGCACTTGCTTCTTTTGAAAGTGTCTATTGGATGCCAGAAACTGTATTATGTGTTTAGAATACATGAGCTTACATAGTTTTTTCATCTACCTTCAAGATAAGGTGATTTCTTTTAGAATGTTAAAATGCCTTTCTTTCTGTAAAATGATATTAATCATTGGTGATTGTACAGAATTATACCAGATTTTGTAGAAATCTTGGTAGTCTACTTCTATGCACTCAAATACCTCACACACACAGCCACTCACCCATTCCATACCCTATCATGTACCTTAGATAAATGGTAGGTGGGTGGACTCTCTTTTCATAAGCTTTTATAGTGTGATACACTTATTAACTATATCTTATATATTATCTCATTTAATCCTAAATAGAAAGCACCCCTGCAAGGTTATTACTATTTATTCCCAACCTTGACTCATCAGGAAAGAATGAAGTGGCCTTGGGTCAATATGACCAAAACAGCAAGTGTCAGAGGCAGTATTTGAGCCTAAGGACCTCTGTAATTCCAAATGTCATGTTTATGTCCTACTGGTCTTACAGCTCCTACCATGGGATTCAAGGGAGAAAAGAACATTTTTTTTTAAATAAGGAAAGAAGAATGAGACACATTTACATCTAGAAATCCCATAGACTTCACTTAGGAATCCATAGCTGTCACCTTTCAAAAAAAAGAAAGCAGTCTGAATGCCACATACTTATGGATACAGAGAGTATTTATCTGGCATGAGCACAATAGTTAGGGATCCATCAGGGTGAAATGACTGTTGGCACAATTTTAATTCACTCTCTGTTCTCAAGAGTCATTATTACGTGACCTATGCATGACAGTTTCTTGTATGTACATTTGCATACGAATGGTTGTGGAGCATAGGTCTTATTAATTTATTACATTGACAATCACGGCCACACTACAATGAAAGGGGGAAGCCATCCCAATCCAAGAAGCCTTTGTGAGCCTGGGATGTTTGTTCACCCTCCTTTCTTCCACCTCCATCCAAGCTAGGTCTATCCAGAGAGAACAAAGAAGAGCCCAGCCCCCTGCACTCCCTCTAGATACCACTGGCCCATGACCTTGGCCACATGGTAGTGGCAGGAAGGACTTGAGCAGATTCTCATCCATTTTCCTCCCCTTCTGGGTGGCCAATGAGCTGGAAAATGAAGGACACAGTGTAGGTTTCCGAGGCTCATAATTAGGTCACAGCTGATCCCAGTTCCCATCATCTGGCAGCTGCGGCCGACAGACCTGTGTATGTCACCCTAGCGCTTTTCAGGGGAGCCCAGCTTGCAAATATTCTCCCTTCATTACAGCTCCCCCTTCCCCAGCAGACCCAGTCATGCTACTCTTTGCTCTCCAGGTCGAAGCACTTGGAGAGGGGACTCTTCTTTGGGAACAGCATTCGAAGAGAAAGCTACTCAGAAAAAAGAAAGGGAGAGTGAGGGAAGCCCGCAGAGCCGAGACTCGGAGAGGAGCCCAGAACCTTCCACAAATACTACAGGTCACCTGCAGATGGAAAACAAGGCCCGGTGTGTAAAACCTGCCTCTTTGGGGTCTAATACTGATCACCTAACCTCTCTGGGCCTCATCCGTCCTCAAGTAATATTAGAATAAGAACAGGACCTACCTCACGTAAAGTGCAGAGGAAGCGCTACATATGCAGTAGCTCATTACTATTATGGTATTATTAGGCAGACTTTTCCTTCAATATAAATATTTTTCTAAAAGTTATTAATGATTATAATTGTTAATTTTCTTTAAAAATACTTTTAAATGACCTCTTTTAAGGGGAAATAAGCTCTCCAGTTCTAAATATAATCAGCTGGGGCAGGATATGGGAGTAAAGATGTAAGTATACTATAGGATTCTACAGAAAAAAAGAGAATAATTAAGAAATAAATTAAGGGAATCATAGGTTTTATGGCTTTTGGGGGCTTCTGGATGTGGTTAGGCATGCAGCTTTGTTTGCAAAGCCAAACTATGAAACAAATACGCTAAGTAGTGTTAACCACTATGCAGAAGATAGAATTGGGGCTCGGGTAGACCAAATGTCTTATCTGAAGTCAAGCAGCTTTATCAGGTCAATTAGCTAGTCCTATAGTGGCATCTTAGAAACTGCATCTTCCTCTCTCACCTCTCTGCCTCTTGACTGACTTAGGCTTCTCTCTTCAGCCCCCAACGCCTACTAGTCCTCAAATTCTACCAGCCTCATCCTGATATCTGCTTCCTTGAGCTTCCAAAACCTTTATCACCTCATTTAATCTAGCCTTTTGAATGTAATTTGCTTACTTTGCTAAGAGGAGAGAGATGAATTTTTGCCCAAGAAAAGAGAAAGGTAAAACTGCTTCTTACTTGAGTCTTGACATCTTCGGCTCAGGGAATTAGTATGGAAATCATAACACCAGAAGAGCAGTGGCATGCAAGACAGTAGCCATTCTCACAGAGAAAGTGACAGAAATGTGCTCTGGGATCATCCCTGCAGATTCATGTCACTCTTCCCAGACTGCAGATCCACAAGGCACACTCCAACAAACGAGGCTGTACCCATCTCAAAATTTAGGGCAAGTTACAGGGTAATGCCAAGCACTTTGGTGGGGAGGACAAGCCTGGATTCCACATTAAGAATACTTCCATAAAGTGAAATGGGTGGGGGGGGATAATGAGGTTATAACCAAAAAAAGGAAGCAAAGTTCATGTATATGGCAGGGTAGAGTGGGTAGGGCTATGGGAAAAAATGAGAATTAAGTTGTGTCATATACTGGTACAAATTCTCATTGTGGAATGCAAACATGATGTGTATATGTAATGTACTAATAAAGATTTCAATTAAAAAAAAGAATATTGCCAAAGAGGGCTGAGGATTTAGCGCAGTGCTGCCTGCTTTGCAAGTGCGAGGCCTAGGTTTGATCCCTGGTAACCACATACAACAGTGCCAGTGTGCAGACTCATGCCCACCAGCAATCAGAACCACATACCACAATGCTGGGCATGGTGGCTCCCACCTGTAATCCCAGCACTCAGGAGGCATAGGCAGGAAGATTACTGAGTTCCAGGCTGAGTTCAGGACCAGTCCAAACTACAAAGTGAGACCTTGACTCAAAAAAAAAAGAAAAGAAAAGAATATTGCAAAGGGGAGGAGTAGAGATGGGACCATAGGGCAGCACACCAGAGCTTCAAGCCCACAAACAGATTGCCAATGGAACAAATGAGTTATTTCCTTACTCACGGTTTCCAGGCGTGCACATGAAACTCTTGTCATCAAGTCTCTGGAGAGACATTTTTGGCCTGAGCACACGTTTATGCTCATTAATGCTGACTCATCTTCAGTGATCCACACTAAACCAACACCTCAGTCTGCACTTTCAGGGCCATCGTTTACCTCTTGCTCCTGTCTACACCTCCCTGACCTGATCATGTCAGCCTCTTGTTTCCTCAGAAGAAGCTGGGGTTCCAAGAGAAGAAGCATCAACTATCTGTTCATCCTATGGTAAATTCTAGCTACACTAATTTCTTCTCTTCCCCACCTCTCTCTTGGGCCCCTCCCCCCTTTCCCTCATCCAGCTCCTCTGTCTGCTCTCTGCCCTCCCTGTATATTCCTCTTCCACTTTCATTGTTTTCTGTTTCCTCCTTTCTTTGGCTCACTGTCTCTCCTTTCTTCTTTTTTTTCTCCTCCTCTTTCTGACAGGACAATTTTCCCACAACTTTTGAATTCCTCATCCTACCCCTAACTCTCCTACGCTTTTCAAAATGTGTCAGGTAGGTCAGACACAGGATAGATGTTTATTTCTGCAATAGCAGAATGATCCCCATGGTTTCCTGGCCATGGTTTTCCTATTTATTCAGTATTGCAGATTGAACCCACGGCATCATCTTTATTACTGAGCTACATCTCCAGCTCTTTTGCTTTTGTCAGCACTAGGGACTAAATTCAAGATCTTCACACTGAACTTCATCCCAAAACCTTTCTGTTTGTATTTTACTACTACTACTACTACTACTACTACTACTACTACTACTATTATTATTATTATTATTATTATTATTATTATTATTATTATTTTGCAACCATATCTCACTAAGTTGCCCAAGCTGGGCCAAACTTGAAATCTTCCTGTCTCAGTTGCTCCAAATGCTGAGATTACAGGGGCATCTCACCAAGCCCAGCTCATCTCCAGCCCTTTTAAAAATTTTATTTATTTTATTTTGCCCAAGCTGTCCTTGTATTCACAATGCTTCTGACCTAGCCTCCTACCTAGGAATACATGAACCACTGCATCTGGCTTTCTCATCTTTTTTATTGTTGCCATTAAAGCTGTTCTCTAAATTAATTTTTAAGATGTTACAAATAAACCTACCTGCAGAAAACTCTCAAGAACTCTCTAAAATGTAGAGTAGTTTCAGACCATGACAATCAATTTTTTTTCCTTTAAAGGTATGCCTCACTCTGCTTTATGGGCTAAATTTTATCATCCTTGCAAATTTCTATGTTGAAGCCCTAACTTCTAGTACTACAGAACTAGCATTTGGGGACAGGGACTTTAAGGAAATGATTAAGTGAAAATGAAACCATAAGAGTAGAGCATGGCCCAATCAGAGTGGTATCTTTATAAGAAGAGGAGATTTAGGGAGGTTGAGGCAGGACAGGAGGCTCACAAATTCCAGGGTCTGTGGGGCAATCTAGCAGGGCCTTTCTCAAAAAACTAAAAAGAGCTAATGATGTAGCTCTGTATGAGGACTGGGTTCAATCACGAGTATCAATCAATCAATAAACAAATAAATGGGCCAGGGATTTAGCTCAGTGGTTCCAGCACCTGCCTTGCCAGTGCAAGGGCCTGTGTCCAATCCCTGGTAATCACATACAACAATGCTAGGCTTGGGGACTCACACCCACCAGCAATCAGAACGACATACCACAGTGCCGGGCATGGTAGCTCATGCCTTTAATCCCAGCACTCTGGAGGCAGAGGCAGGAGGACTGCTGTGAGTTTGAGGCTGAGCTCAGAGCCAGCCTGAACTATAAAGCCAGACCGTCTCCAAAAAAAAATAAATTAAATTAAAAAGATAAGAAGAATTGTTTAAAGAGTAGATTTGGACACACAGAGAAAGAACAGGGATGAGGGCACAGAGGAAAAGCCATGTGAGGACACAGCCAAAATATTGGTATGTATGAGCCAACGAGACCTTCTCTTTTTCCCTTCGGGAGAACTTAAACCTACTTTTACCTTGGTTCTGCCTGGATCTTGTGTCTCCAGAACTCTTAGAAGTGGCTTTCTATTGTTTAGTCCCCCAGCCTGTGGTGTTTTGTTATGACAGCCCTTCCAAACTGATACACAGTGTTCAACAGACAGGGTATCTGTAGGGTATCTCCGTATAGATATTTACTAGGATTCACTTGGACTTGGGGGTGTGGGAAGAAGTTACACTATGTTCATCAAATATTTATTCTTTAAGGGTAATTTTTTGTAAGGCAAAAAGGATAATCTACCAAGACCAGAGGGTCCCGGGTATCTTGTTCCACGATGGCCTCAAGGAAAAGATGGAACTCCAAAAACCATCAGGATCCAGGACACTCCAGATGTCTTCCCTGACCTACCTGAGAGATAGACCAACACAAGGAACTTTGTACCAAAAGACTTCTTCATAGTACCAGCGGAACTGATGTATGTCATGCTCCAAAAATATCAAGCAGATTCCCCATTTTTTTAAAAAAAGTCATTTGAGAAACAAAGCAACTGAAATTTAAATAATTTAAGAAGGAAATAAAGGACAAAGTTCACATCATAGATCCAAAGTCAGGCAGCACTGGCCACATTCAGACGAGATCGGGTGTGTTCAGGGTGGTATGGCCGTAGACAGCACTGGCTACATTCAGAAGTCAGCCAGATCATGGACATGTCTGGAAATGGACCGTTATTGATATTTCTCATATGAGGATATGTAAGTTCTACTCTACTCTTAGGAGCCTCAGGGAACTATACTGCATGATCAATAAATACAGTGAATGTTTAATTTTTTCACAAAATTATTATAATAAAAGATACATTGCCATTAATCCCCCCTCAAAAATACTCTCCCTTGCTTTGAATATATATGTCCTATCATTCTTTCGACTTTCTGTTTGTTTAGAAGGAAAAGGAAAAGAATGTGATGGTTGTGGGGTTTTTTGAGACAGGATCTCACTATGTACCTCAGGCTGGCCTTGGACTCATGACAATCCTCCTGCTTCTGCCTCCCAAGTGCTGGGATTACAGGCATTCTGGAGTTCCATGTTCAATAGTGCCTTCATGGTTGTGATAGCCTCCATGTCCTGATTGATTAAGTAAATTTACCTTTCATGGTCGTTTTCACTTTAGGAAAAAATCAGAAGTTGCAGAATGCCAAACTGGTTGACTAAGGTGAATGAAGACACAATGTAATGTTTTTATTGGACAGAAATTGCTTTAAACATTTGAATAAATTCAAGACACTGAGACAGCTATGAAAAGATAGTCATGAAAGAGGACTTCCAGAACTGCTTCAGAAAGTAGCAAAAATGATGGATGATTTTGTTCAAAGTGAAGGAGGGTGTTTCGAGGTTTTAATAGCAATGTGTCTTTTACTATAATACATATGTTAAATTTTTATTTAAACATAGCTTTTTATTACATCTCATCGTTAGCCTATAGACTTGGAAAGTCTCATTCAAATTGTAAATTCCTTTGGAATCTCCTTCACTGCATAGTCTTAGACTTATGTAGAGAAGTCCTTTACATCTCATTGGTGGTCAGTGAATGAAACAGAATCTGAATGGTCCATAAATGGCTCTTCCCTTGACTATAACCAATGCCTCACCCACTTTTATGAGGCTGCCTGTACACAGTTATAGCAGAAATACTGGAGATGTTCATCTATGACACAGTGTCCTCATAAACAAGACCACAAAAGCTCATAGAAGCATACAGAGTTCATGGAGTGAATCTATCCCTAACAAGCAAATGAGGAAAAGGAAAATCAGATATAGAATCTAGCTTTCAATTCTATTCTCTGTCTTTCCTTGAGGCTCGTCTCACACCAGATATACTCAGATTCTCAGCAGCATCCTGTCCACCAGATCAGAGCAAGTAGATGGAGATAAGGCTTCACAATTCAGCCATCATGAATGAGCTCTCTCTGAGAGAGCCACTGCTCCCTTACACCGACAAATCAGAGAAAAGAAAAGACAAAAATTAACCAGATAGTGTTCATATCTCCAAGC